>ML272549.1:0-43175 GCA_005239495.1 Nicotiana undulata | reverse complement strand
CCACCTACAGGCTAAAGGGAGATCCGAAATTTGTACATTAGCCGGTAGCTGTGGTAGAGGTGGATGAAACTGCAGAAATCGCTCTCAGGCCCAAACCTAACATACAACGTTGACGTAAAGTATAAAATTAACTATAACTAGGTAGAATTGTAACTAATGGACATATAATTTGAATATGTTGTCACCTGTAGAAGCGGAAGGAAGCCACAAATGTCTCTCTGTGTGCCGATGCAAGCCCGGCACATCGACCTGTACAGGAATGAAAGGACAGCACCCCCCAGCTGTAAAAAGCTTTATCCTCGAACCGGTCAATATGATGCAGGAAACGGAGGCTCACTAGGTTCCCCGAAGTGTTCGGGAACAAGACACCACCTAGTAGAAGGAGCAAAAGAAGCCTCGTATACCGTATGACATCCACCTCCGCTGACTCATCGGTGATAGTATGGTGGATCTGCGCCAAACGACCACTAATGGCGGTCAACTGTATACGACTTGACCCAGACGCCACAGTCTCTTCCTCCGGCCTCCAACCCGTGAGCCGGTACAACATATCCCAATAATGCTGCCGCGAAAAATATCTCATGGCCGCAGGCAATAAAACTGGCAGGCCATCAGCGGACAAGCCATATAGAATCTCAGCATCCTGCAGCGTAATCGTGGCCTCGCCGATAGGCAGGTGGAAAGTGTGTGTCTCTGGTCGCCAACACTCAATTAACGCCGTGATCAAAGACCAATCGAGTTGTATCCGGCCAATCCTAATAATCTCGTATAGTCCTATCTCCTCCAGGTAATGGACCACGCGGTGATGTAGAACTCTAGTACTCAAAAAGTCCCACAATAGATCCACTCTCCTGGCGCGGAAAGTTTGCGTAAGGAAATGTCCGTCCCATATATACTCGGATCTATGCTGGGGCTGTAGGGCTAATAGATCCAACGTCTGAGGTCCGGGATGTATGGTCGGGTCCATGTCGTCAACTGTAAATTAAAACAACATTAATTGTATGTGCCAAATATTTTGAGGCCCAATGGCACTAAACTAACATTAATAATTATGTGTTTGTTATATATATATATGTATATTATGGGTTCCAGGCTCGATATTTGAGTCCCAGTAGCACCAAACTATCATTAATAATTATGTGTTTGTTTTATAATTTAAATTCATATTTTTTTAATATTGTACAAAATTATACATATATATATATATATATATACACACACACACTTATGGGTTCCGGGCTATATTTTTTGAGACCCAGTAATTATTTTTGTCAAATTTTGTATTTCAAATACCAGTATAAGATTTTTACACTAATTAATATATACACACACTTATGGGTTCCGGGCTATATTTTTTGAGACTCAGTAATTATTTTTGTCAAATTTTGTATTTCAAATACCAGTATAAGATTTCTACACTAATTACTACACATTAGTATGCTACAGGGCTCTAAATTTTACTACGCTACAAGGGTCTACATTTTACTACGCTAAAAAGCTCTAGATTATACTACGCTAAAAAATAATCTAAACTAAACATAAACAAAAAAAAATTAAATTGCAAATAAAACAACAAATAAAACACAGAAAGGCATGAAAATATACTAATTTTGCAAAGACGGATAAATTTAACATACTAGTTTCACAAAAAAAGAATACAAAACGAAATAGAACGCATACAAATTAAATAATATGCATTATTATAAAACTTTAAACATAAAATAAATCGAAATACCTCGATTTAAATTTTCGGAAAGCAAATCGATTGAAATTTTGACTCCGGAAGTGTGCTTTCACAATAATACGAAGTTTTATTTCAATGTGGGACTTACTTTCTTCACCTTTTCTATAACCGGGGGACCCAATTTTTTATTTTTTTAATTGGGAGTGGGGCAGCGGGGGTGGGGGACCAATAATTTGGAGGAGGAGTAAAAAAATAGGGGAAGAGGAATGGGATTCGTCTGGAGGAAGACGATGCAATTTTAAATTGCACGTATAGCGCCCTTATACACGGCGCTATACATAAAAGTTATGTATAGCGCCGCGTATAAGGGCGCTATACTCTGACATATACAGCTTTATGTATAGCGCCCTGTACTTGGGCGTTATGCATAGTTATGTATTTTTTTTTTCCACTTATTTTCGTTTTTAATGTTTTTTTTTGTATTATTTTGGTTCTGGACTCGGGGGAGGGGGGTGTTGGTGTGGAGGAGTCAATGCAAACCGAGGGTGTCAATCGACACCATTAGCCGAAAAATTACACTATATTATTAGATAATTTAGTTTTATTTTATGTATATTTACTTTATATTGACTCCCTTTTATTATACAGTCTATTTAAATTCTTATGTTTTTATATCGTTAGTGAAAATTATGACTCCGCCACGAAATGCAACACTATACTTGACTCTTGAGTAATATAATGATTTTATCACATGTAATATATATATATATATATATATATATATATATATATATATATATATATATATATATTACTGCAACAAATTATTTAACGATCTTTAATTGCAAATTGGTTTGAGGTAAATTATATTATAAATAGTTGAAATTGATTATATATATGGTTGAAAGTAAGAATAAATTAATGTAAAAAAAAAAAAACAGCAATCGAGATGATTCATTAGTCCCACATGAGACAGATGTCGACATCAGCTCTGTAGCAAAGTATCTTTTTGAGGTGATGCCATAATATTCCTTTTACTTATATTAAACAAGCACTGCACATTGACTGTAAAGACCACTAGTTAAGCCTACCACAATCAGATATTTCAGATGGGAAGTTACTTCCATTCAGCTTTCTTTTTTTCCTTCCTTTTGAAATAGTAGGAGTATGTCTTTTTCCTCTTTTTCTTGAGTCGAGAGTCTATCGGAAATAGTCGCTCTACACTAAAGGTGATAAAATAATTAAAAGAAAATATTTATTAATCTATATTATCCATCAAAAAATGGGTTGGATAATAAACCATTTAAAAGTTGGTCAAATATGGATAAAGAATAACATATTATCCGCTTAAAAAATGGTTTACCAAATGGATAACCAATGTGTTGAACTTTTTACATTTGTAAAGACTCAAATTGGAGTTCCTCAAGTTTGGAAGACTAGGAATTCTCTCATAAGTGATCATATTTAAGAAGACATCGATAATATGGATATCCATAATATTCGCCGGATAAACCCGTAATTTACGTCTCAAATACGAATCGGTCGAATAATTTATCCGTTTTTAATCTACCAATTTTGACCCGCTCGTATCCGACCCTACCCGTCTGTTTGCCATCCCTACTCTACTCCATCAGGTTAAGGGTAAGATCTGCGTACACACTACCTTCCCCAGACTCCTTATCTGTGCGATTTTACTGTATTGTTATTATTGAAATAGTAAGAGTATAAAAGATATTTTATTTTTAGATCTGCAAAGTATCACCATAATATTAATAAAATTGTGCTATAGAAGAAAAATAAGACATACTATTTATTTTAGAACAAGTAGGTTGAAAGTAAGGCTGTATTGTGAGCTGGTTCATGTCCGTGCCCAGCCCAGGCCCGCCAACCCATATGGATTGTGGGCTAAACAGACCGGCCCATTTAGGTCCGAGCACAGACGATTCAAAAAGTCCATATGGGCCGATCCTTAGTGTTGAGCCCACGAACCAGGGACCGTTTGGCTCGGGACCGACTTCTACTTGAAAGTATGAGTCATGTGTGAAGAGTGAGAACACTGTTAGTTTGGTGAGGAGTACTAAAACTTGAAACTCGAAATTATACATCGATTTCATAATCAAATTTGAATTATTATTTTTAACTAGAAGTATTGATTTTTTGAATTTTAAGGGATTTGTTAGCTGCCAACATAGGTGTTGTAACTTGTAAGTTCACTTATTTGTTTAGAACGTACTCCTTCGGTTTCAATTTATGTGAAAAGAGACGATTTTCGAATTTGTAATTTAAAATGAGACAAATACATTTTGTGTGGTTATAAATCACCGCATAAAGGTAAATTATTTTCAAATAAGGAAATGAGTTATACTTTTTGACACGAACTAAAAATGAAATAGGTTCACATAAATTAAAACAGATGAAATATTAATTTACAACTTCTTTCATTTTACGTGGCACAATTACTATTTAAAGAGTCAAATGAGTTTTTATTATCATTTTGATTTATATATATAATTTAAATATTTTAAATTGTTGATTAATATAACTTGTAGTACTTTCTATGTTATTTTAAAATACATAATTATTTCAGAAAATTTGAAGATTCTAAGTGCGAATTTACATTAAAAAAATAAATAATTTAACCAATCTTCCTAATCGTGTCTCATAGAGTGCGACAGAAGGAGTAAATAACATTTAAGTCAATCGCCGAGGACTGTAATGTAATGATAAATATTCTTTCACTCTTGACTAAAGGTATCAAATTTGAGCCTTGAGTATAAAATTATATTTGTTGGGAGCATTTTTATCTCTTATGTGTTATTTTGGATTTAATCATGTTCCAATTTAGATATCGAACACTAGATGGTAGGACTGTCTAAGGGGAGGGTGTTATCCGTACCGATACGACACTGTATCGGTCTGGATTGGGTAAAGGGTAAAAGCAGTGGAAAGGTATCGAAAAAAATACCCTTAGTACCGGCCTGGTTGGTACCTTAAGGCACCGAACCGGTATCCTTATGCTTTTTATTTAAAATCTAGCCATTTTTGTACCGTTAACCTACGACTATTTTAAACAGCCAAAACGGCTATATTTGCCTCTCTAGTCCCCCAACACCCCTACCCCTAATTATGTTTTTAACCTCTAAGTTTGTTCAATACACTTTGCTTTATTTTAAAACTATAAATACTCTATTTCATTCTTTTTATTTTCGCATAAAACTATCATATCTCTTTAATTATGTCTATCTTTCTCTTTGATTGAATTAACGTTCTACCCCTCATATTAATTTTTGCATTAATTTTTGTTATACTTGTATTGCTATTTGTTGTAATTTAAATTATTTGTTATTAAAACAGGGCTTCTCGCTTTTCATGAATGTGTCTCCCCCTCTGCTTATGTGAGCTCATAAACTAATAAAAAAAAAGTGTAATAGATTTACCAAGGGTAATGCTAAGGAGGGGTCCTCGTTTTGGAATAAATCTTAACAAGTCAAGATTTAAGCGTTACATACAAGAAGCTTATAATCCTGCTTCTCAATGTTTCCAAGAACAAATGTTAAAAATAATGCTTTTGATGATGAAGAAAATAAAGAAGCGTCAAGAAGACGACGATGCCTATAATGAAATACTATCTATCCGAGACAATAGGGACGCAAAAGAACAAGTGCTATCAATTTCAAGTGAATAACCACTAGAAATTATTGAATAATTTAATAAATTCTAAAAAAAAATTTGTAATTTTATTTTTATAAGTATTGAAATAAAAAAATTATGTTTAAATATAATTTGTTTAATTTTTAATTTAAAATTACCCATAAGTACCGGTATCACACATGTAAGTATCACAACCTTTAAGACCAGCAGGGGTACTAGCAAGGTGACAGTATAAGTACTCATACTCCGTACCCTTAGATCTCCTTAGCAAAAATACCCTTAAGGAACCAGTCCCTTACTCGTACCCTCTGTAAAAATAGCACGGGCTAGCCAATTTTCAGATAAGTAATTGAAATATAGCCAACGTTTGCAAAGTCATTGAAAATTAGTCACTATTTTGCTGCAACACGAAAAGTTCGAACATAATATAGTTGAGATAGGTGCATCTATCTTGAACTTGCAGCATATTATGCTGGAACTTCAATACGCGAAAAGTTCCAGCATAATATACAGGAGATTGAAGCACTTGTGTATGAACTTCTAGCATATTATGCTGGATTGATATATTATACTGAAGTATTGTTCGAGTTTTGACCAATATTTTCATTCAGATATATCTTTATATAAAAAATGACCAAATTTTAATTACTTTTGAAACTATAGCTATTTTTAAGTGACCACTTATAAATCTGAACCTCCCAGTGTCCTTAACGCTTAACCCAGTACCCTCCCTTAGACAGCGTTACTAAGTGGCAAACCAAAAAAACATTTATGTCCGTTGTCCGACGCCCACATATATTTCTTGGAGAATAAGAAAGGGCATTTAATCGAAAGGGCATTAAGGAGTTGAAAGTCAATTCTGGTCATATGGTATAAGAGCAGCCCACCGTTTAACACGATTCTTTTTCTTTTACATTTTCTTTTGTCCTTTCTTTGTACTTTATTTACACTTTTTCATACTCATAACCTATAATATAAAACCAACTGATATTTTTAGTTTCACAGCACATAGTTGAATCTGGCCAAACACCCCCTAAAAAGAAGCAGCAGCAGCAGCAGCATCATCTTGAATCTGTAGCTTCTGTTGTAACTTGGTGAGCTCTTTTTTTCTGCTCTATTTTTGCTTTAAAGACTTGTACAAAATACTTGGTTTGTTGTAAAGTTTTTATTTTTTTCATGTTTTTGGTCATTTGGGTATTTGATTTAGTGTTTTTTTTGCTGATCTGAAGTATCAGATTGAGAAACGACCAAAGTTTTTTGCTTTTGATTTCACCCTCTTAGAATCCCTCATGATATTTCTTGGATCCTCAATAGTTCATGAGATCTTTTCATGTATATCTAAAGTTTTAATCTTTTGGATTTTTAGAGTTATTTACATGCTGTAGTGAAGTACAGTAATTTCTTGAATCATGCGGTAGTGAAGTTTTGAACATTATGTTCTGGAAATTCTAACCTATTTGTTGTTTCATATTCACTTGTATGTAAAGTTAATGGAATATACAGGGCAGTTCATCTTTGTCTTTAGTCAAACCCTGCCTCTATTTATTAGTGTGTTTCTAATTGCCATAATTTTCAATAACAAGCAAATCAGATCTAAGGAATCAAGATCCATTTTTGCTACTAGCTCTTTCTTGGCACAAATCAATAAAATGTTTACTTATTAACCGTGGCAGAGCCAATATTTTGATCACTAAGTAGGTCAAAATATATAAAAATAAACTCTCGAAGAATCCAAGGGGTGTCAATACATAGTGTATATACATAATCTTTTTTTATTATCTAGGTACACAATGCGATTTTCTTATCGAAGTGTTCTCTGTAATGAGCTGTAGTTATATGTGTTTCTGAAAAAGAGTGAGTTTTGTCCTTTTGAGCAGATATATATAGGATGGCGAACATAGACATAGCTGGAATCATGAAGGATCTCCCAAATGATGGGCGTATCCCGAAGACCAAGATTGTTTGCACTTTAGGGCCAGCTTCTCGAACAGTGCCAATGCTGGAGAAGCTCCTTCGTGCTGGAATGAATGTTGCCAGGTTTAACTTTTCCCATGGGACCCACGAGTACCATCAGGAAACCTTAAACAATCTTAAGATTGCTATGCATAATACTCAGATCCTCTGTGCTGTCATGCTTGATACCAAGGTTTGGTTTTGATGCATATTTTCGTTTTATCTGTTATTTTTTTCTATTTCAACTTGTTTCTTGTGCAGCTGGTTTTGTCATTTGGTACTTTATTTCTGTTTTTGATGTTTATGTGGTAGTATCTTGAAATCCCTCGCAAGCTAGGTTTGTTTTACCGGCAACAGTACATAACTGATCTTTTCTCTAGGTGCACTTCTTTCCACAATACTTTGTTTTTATTTATGTCTTTTATTTTGACAAGTCTTTTGTCTAGAGAAATGGAGAAGGATTAAGTAATTTTGAGCTGGCCATAATTTTGGTGTGGTATTGCTTGAAGACAAGTTGGGTTGCTCTGATGGTAAGCACCCTCCACTTCCATCCAAGAGGTTGTGAGTTCGAGTCACCTCGAGAGCAAGGTGGGGAGTTTTTGGAGGGAAGGATGCCGAGGGTCTATTGGAAACAGCCTCTCTACCCTAAGGTAGGGGTAAGGTCTGCGTACGTACTACCCTTCCCAGTTCCCAGACCCCACTTGTGGGATTATACTGGGTTGTTGTTGTTGTATTGCTTGAAGTATACCTCAACCAGGTGTCCAGGTGCAATATTTCGATTGTGTTAATATTTATTAATCACTAGACAATAATTTTGTTTAATAATAATATTTGTAGAAGAGTGAGTGTGGAGCCTTTGTTAACCAATTACCTCTGCTATCCGAAAATTACTTTTTCCAGTACGGAGCTTTTTCACACTTTTATACGATCTCTTTGTGGTTTTCTTCATTTTCTGCTTGTTCTTAAAGCCCGTGTTCTGATTACGAGACATTGCAGCCTCCAGCGAACATTCTTTGATCTTCTATTGACTGTGGCCTTGCAGTAAAAAACAAGTTCAGAAGATTTAGTGCCTATTTTTATTGGCATTACTATAGTGGGATTTCAAAAAAATGGGCTTCATTTTTTAAGCTTCTTATTACCTGCCATAGATGGTAGATTTCGAAGATGATGATATTTTAATTTAGTCATAAGAAAGAAAATACATGTGAAGGCCGAAAGATGATTCAACATTTAATATAACACACAGTCTGTGTTACAATAATAAACCCACAGCGTTGTATAATCCACTTATCCACATTCTACTACCAAACTATCTCGATGATCTCACACACGTGTGTTTTCTCTTTGCACAAAAAGAATAAATGAAGAAAAAGTTTTCTGTTCTATTTATGTCTCTTTTATTGTTACAAAAGCATTCTTCTGTTCCTTCAATTCCAAATTAACCTAAAGCTGCACAATGGTTATTCCTCCGAAAGCTCCAATGAGTAATTGTCTCATCTACAGTTCTTCGTAGCGTCCATGAAATAATAAATATATATATCGAAAGAGAGAGAATTCAAAGCTACTGTAAGAATCACTTTTTTTATATTAGGTGGCAGCTTTATTGGTTAAGGGAAGTTAGACGGCTTCTTTAGAGTGGTATCTCATACACTGTGTGACTTGGACTTGTACCAAATGATGCAGCATTTACTTATCGGTGCTTTCGTTCCGGCCTTCTGATTACAGTACTCAGTTTTAGCTTTTTATCTTTGTATTTTGCTTCGGTTTTCTAATTGGTGTGCTTGCTGCTACCCTTCTTTTATTTTTCCCAAGCCGAGGGTCTTCCGGAAACACCCTCGCTGCCTTCTTGAAGGTAGGGGTAACTGGTAAGGTCTGTGTAAATACTATCCTCCCCAGACCACACTTGTGGGATTACACTGGGTCTGTTGTTGTTGTTAATTATTGGGGGACAAGGTGTTGCACTGTTTTCATGCAACCATAGTTCTGTAATAGGATAAACAACATGTGTGTGCTCATAACTTCATGCATTTTCTGTGCTCTGTCATATATATTTCTACGTCTGTATTATTTAATTCAGAATAAGGTTATCATTTTTTTCCTCTTTATTTTCCCGTTTCTAGAAACTGCTGCATTTTTCCTGGGTTCTTGATGGTTAATATTATCCTAAATGATGCTATCATGACAATTCAAGAGTACTGGTTAAGACCTTTCCTTTATTCTGGATGTGCGACTATTCTGTAGCTTCAATTTGTTACGTAGGTGCTGAACTAATACACAATTTATTCAGGGACCTGAGATTCGCACTGGTTTCTTAAAGGATGGAAAACCAATTCAGCTGAAAGAAGGCCAAGAAATCACCGTGTCTACAGACTATGACCTAAAAGGAGATGAACAAACAATCACGATGAGCTATAAGAAGTTGGTAGTGGACTTGAAGCCGGGCAATACCATCTTGTGTGCAGATGGTACCATAACCCTTACTGTTCTGTCGTGTGATCCAGCGGGTGGAACAGTGAGATGTCGCTGCGAGAATACTGCCACCTTAGGAGAGAGGAAGAATGTAAATCTTCCGGGTGTGGTTGTGGACCTCCCAACACTTACAGAGAAGGATAAGGAGGATATACTAGAGTGGGGTGTTCCTAACAACATTGATATGATTGCTCTTTCATTTGTGCGTAAGGGTTCAGATCTTGTCAATGTTCGCAAGGTTCTTGGTCCACATGCCAAGCGCATTCAATTAATGTCAAAGGTATACAGAGTCATTTAATCTTTTATATTTAGAAGGTATGGTTGAATTTTGAAACACATGCATTGCTTAGGAGAAAAGAACATAAAACATGGCGATGGATTATGTAATCTAAATTAACACTTTAGACTTCTTCCCAAATATTTGACTGCTAACTAGTTGTGGCATCCTCTGATGTTTTTATCTTCTATAATTGTCTTGAAGGTTGAGAATCAAGAGGGGGTAGTTAACTTTGACGAAATCCTACGTGAGACAGATTCTTTTATGGTTGCTCGAGGTGATCTTGGAATGGAAATTCCAGTTGAGAAGATTTTCTTGGCCCAGAAAATGATGATATACAAGTGTAATCTTGCTGGTAAGCCTGTGGTAACTGCCACTCAGATGCTTGAATCAATGATCAAATCTCCACGACCTACCCGTGCTGAGGCAACCGATGTGGCTAATGCTGTCTTGGATGGCACTGACTGCGTTATGCTTAGTGGGGAGAGTGCAGCTGGGGCTTATCCTGAGCTGGCGGTAAAAATCATGTCAAAAATCTGTATCGAGGCAGAGTCTTCACTTGACTATGGGGCTATCTTCAAGGAAATGATCAGGTGTACCCCTCTTCCAATGAGTCCACTAGAGAGTCTAGCGTCATCCGCTGTCCGCACAGCTAACAAGGCTCATGCAAAACTCATTGTTGTCCTGACACGTGGCGGGACTACGGCAAAGCTGGTTGCCAAGTATAGGCCTGCTGTTCCTATTCTGTCTGTCGTTGTGCCTGTCTTGACCACAGATTCTTTTGATTGGTCCATCAGCGATGAGACGCCAGCTAGGCATAGTTTGGTATACAGGGGCTTGATACCGATTCTTGCCGAAGGTTCTGCAAAGGCCACTGACTCTGAATCAACTGAGGTGATCTTGGAAGCTTCCCTGAAATCAGCCGTAGTGAAAGGGCTCTGCAAACCTGGTGATGCTGTTGTGGCACTTCATCGTATTGGTGCTGCATCCGTTATCAAGATTTGCCTCGTCAAGTAATCCGTGTCAAAACGGCTTGGGCTCGGGCTCAGATGGATTTGCATTCTGCTTTCTGGTCATGATAATGCTCTGATATGCTGATTTCTAGTATCATTTAGTGACAACTTATTGATTACTACTATATTTCATGTTTGTTCTATATCTGCCTCAAATACTGGATTAAAATAAGTATCTTTTTTCTCCAGCAATACTTTTATTGTGTAAGGGGGAGAAGGATATAAAGGCAGTTCCTTCTTGATGAATTTCAAATGTAGTACACTGGAGAGAATTCTATTGGCAACTGATTTGTCATGTTCCTATGGTTCTTTTGAATATTAGTGAAAATAGCTACAGCATTTTCTACTCCTATATTTACAGTTCTATTTACTGCACTCTGAAAAGTTTTTGTTGCCTAGGAAAGTCTCAGAATTCTATGGTGCTGCCATCAAGGTACAAATAAACCTTCTGTTTAGCATAGAATTAATGACAAATGCAGAAGTTACCTCTATGGTTTGGCTGTTACAAATTCAAAAACACTATCTTTTAGTGGTAATTAGCTACCTATAGATTAGAGAGAGGGAAAATAGTGTAACTGAATAGCGTATTTAGTGGCTTAGAGGTAGGAGGTAACTAAAATTAGATATTTTTCTATAAACATTAAAAGATTTCATTGAATATAATTTTTTTAAATGTTATTTATTTTAAATAAATAAGGTGTTAACCTTTGTTATAGGATGTAAAAATTCCTTTAAAAAATTATGTGGGTTCAACTTTTAAGGTTTTAACATTGAACTTATTATATTTTCAAGTTATGAGTCCATGTCTACTATTTTGTATTTAATTATTTTTTTTATATATAAACTTTTACTCTGCGTCGAAAATTGTGGGTTCAATTGAACTCGTCATTAGCACACTATATCCGCTCCGGTATTTACTAAGGTGAAATAACGGTCACTCTGAGAGAAGTATCATAGAATAAATTAAGCTTATGGTATCCTAGAATAATCAATAATGTGTAATGACATTAATGTAAGAAAAGATAATTTAAAGCTTTATATATAAAAATTATTTTTCTACCCCCACAAAATAGTATACTGTGCAAAATAAGTAATTTCTCCAAGGGCCCCTACAAGAGTGTAGCTTCAAGTTCGCCCCTTACATATACATAACCCTTTCCAGAGCTCACTATACAAAATTACAATTCACTTAATGGTTGGAATACGATTTATACTGGTATAAGTTATGCCGGTATAAGTTATATTGGGATAAGTTATGCTGGGATTGTTGTTTATTCATTGTTTGGTATGTTGTATTAAGAATGACAATTGCATAATTTCTAACAAGAATATATAAATTATACCGGTGCTAATTATACCAACTTCTATAAGGTATAAATTATCCTAGTGTTAAAATTAACACGAGATAACTTATACCTGATTTGCTAACTAAACATGGTATTAAGGTGGTATTAAATTACTATACTACCCTTATACCTTCTCATACCTCATAACAAACCACCCCTAAGTATGTTATTGTTGTATATATAATTTTTGCATGTGTTTCCCCTATGTTAAGGACATTCAAAGGAAAAATACATAAATTATTCTATACCTACCTCTACCTTGGGATGGAGAGGCTTTTTTCCAAAAATTGCCTACTTGCTCTTATATTAAGCGAACTCACCACCTCTTGGTTTCTTGGTTGAGAGCGGAGGCTGCTTGTATCAAAGCAACCACCTTGAACGACTTATTACCCTCTGTTCTTGTTTAAGATGGAGTAATGATACAAAATCAGGTAAATGATGTGCTAGGTAAAACATGCATTCCACGTGGAAAATCCATGAAATGTTTATCTTTTTCCTCCTTCATTCTTTCTTTTTTAAATTAAGAAAATCCGATCGTTTTTTTTGTTGCTTGCGTTCTTCCCTTGAAAAATCATGAACTACAAAAAAAAAATAGAAGAAGTTGGAATGGTAGTTGGGATGAGAGACGACTGGACCTATTTTTTTGGAATGGAGAAGGCTGTTAATTGCATTTTTGTGGAGGAGAGGTGGTCTGTATTTGAAGGTGGTCTATGAATTTGGTTTTGTGAATGGAAAGTCTGAAGAGATGAAATGCTCTTGTATTATGAATTGATGGAGACGAGCTTCGGGAAGATGGTGGTTGACTGGTTCACATGGCAGTGCTGGCGATCAAGTGTTTGTGAAAATGTCTCTATGAGGAAAAATTGTGAAAAATTGGAGAAATGGAGAGGGATGACTGTGGGTCTTCAAAGGTAGTCGATGCGAATGGAGGAAGAACATGATCCTTTCATTTTGAGTGAAACAAATGGATAAATCAATCAATTACGCCTCAATTTCAACAAATTTGTGCACCGAGCTGCCCTTTTTTTTGAGGTATGTTCTATATATAGCTTTTCTTGATTACCATATTCATTGCGGTCTTTTATCGTGTCAAGCTTACATTGATCTCAATTTGAAGTGTAAATGGTCGGTTTGGTAAGCCATTTATGGATGCTGGTCAAGCCTTGGAAAACTTGAAGCTTTTATATTTAATCATTTTATGCACAACATGTCTGTGATGTCTCAATTCCACTTCATCATTTTTTTCTTTTCTAGAACGTGTATTAACAGTACATATATAAACTAATTGATCAATGGAAAAGGTTAGCTTGATTTGAAATGCATTGAAATGGGGCTGCATATTATCATGGACAGGCATTTTAGTTCTTCATTAAATGCAGCTGGCAGTTAATGGTAGACTCATGCATCACCAAGTTCTTTTGAGCATTAGTATATTTTGCAACAATTAAACCTGGCTACTTTGTCCCGAAAATTTGTGCATCATTGCTCGTCTTAAAAGCATCCAATAACTAAATCTTGTTAGAAATATGCTTTACAAGCCACTCTCAGTAAAATTGTTTTACTGTTTCAGCTTAAGAGTTATTTATTGCAGTAATTTAGTTTTGATTTTGAAATAATTTTGAAATACTCTTTAGGAGTGAACTAGTCTCTAGGAGTTTGTTATTTTCAGCAGATTTTGTGCTGATTTTTAGGTCTTTTAAGTTAATATTTCTCTTATTAATTGTAGTCCAAAAGCAGTAAAATAACATAGAATTTTAAGTTTCAGTTCCATTTACATCTATTCCAGTGTACTCTTTCTATTTTCTTGTCATCTTCTCTTGTTATTTCCCTTAGTTTCTTTCATCAAGAACCAACAATTGGTATCAAGAGCCATCTTCTTGAGGGACCTAAGCAAAATCTTTTCTCGAGTGAGATCGAGGTTGAAACGAGTTTTTCTCAATTGGCTCGTCCAATCATTGATGGTGAAAATTACCAACTGTGGGCAGTGAGAATAGAGACTTACTTGGAGGTTTTAGATCTTTGGGAGGCCGTGTAAGAGGATTATGATGTTCTTCCGCTGCCTAACAATCTCAGTCAGTGGCCAAGCCAAAAATTTCATATAGGGTGTTCAAACTTGAAATAAGTAAAAAAATCCTAAACAAAGGGTGTTCAATACATGTTATATACCATTAAAATTTAATATTTTACCTATATATATAATATAATTTTTCGACAAAGGGTGGTCAGTTGACCACCCTTAGGGCTATGTACCTTCGCCCCTGATCCCACTGTGACCCAGATCAAGAGTCACAAGGAAAAGAAAACCAAGAAATCAAAGGTGAAAGCAACTTTGTTTGCTGGTGTGTCTGCAACAATTTTCACGAGAGTTATGGCTCTCAAATCAGCAAAAGAAATTTGGGATTATCTGAAGGAAGAATATACAGGAGATGAAAGAATACGAGGCACGAAGGTGTTGAATTTAATAAGGGAATTCGAGTTGCAGAAAATGAAAGAATCTGAGACCGTCAAAGAATACTCAGATCCGTTGCTTGGCATGGTTAATAAGGTAAGGTTGCTTGGTACTAAATTTAAAAATTCAAGAATTGTTGAAAAATTCTTGTTACGGTGCCCGAAAAATATGAATTATGCATAACTACCTTAGAAAATACAAAGTATCTATCCAAGATTACCTTGGCAGAATTGTTAAATGCATTGCAGGCACAAGAGCAAAGGAGGCTTAAGAGGCAAGATGATATGGTTGAAGGAGCGTTGACAACCAACCACAAAACTCAAAGCAAGGGTAATAATGCAAAGAAAAATTACCCACCTTGTCAGCACTGTGGCAAAAAAGGTCATCCACCATTCAAATGTTGGAAGAGGCCAGATGCAAAGTGCAAAATCTGCAACCAACTTGGTCGTGAAGCTGTAATTTGCAAAAGCAAATCTCAAAAGCATGAAGCAGATGCCCAAGCCAATGAAGAAGAAAATCACTTGTTTGTGGCAACTATTCTTTCAACCAAGAAATCTGATTTTTGGATAATTGATAGTGGTTGTACAAATCACATGGCATATGACAGAAATCTTTTCAAAGAATTCACGTCTATGGGAAATAAGAAAGTTAGAATTGGGAATGGTGATTATATTCTTGCTAAAGGAAAAGGAACTGTTGTAATTCCAACAAATTCAGGTACTACGAAAATTTCAGATGTTCTTTATGTTCCTAATATTGATCAAAATTTATTGAGTGTTGGACAACTAATGGAAAAGGGATTTAAAGTATTCTTTGAAGATAAACATTGTGTCATTTATGATGCAACTGGACTTGAGATTTTAAAGGTTATAATGAGAGGTAAAAATTTCTCATTTGATCCAACAGAAGATGAAGAATGGAGCCAAAAGAATCTACAAAGTGCAGATAATCCTTCCAATTGAGGACATATGTGAAAATGAGGCAAGGAAGAAGTTGTCAATATTTCAGAAAAATAAAATCTGGAAGAAAATTGACAAGCCTCAAGGGAAAATGCAAATCTGGAAGAAAGTTGATGAGTCTCAAGGCAAGATGCAAATGAAGCAAAAAGAAAAGCCAACTTATTTCATTGACAATCATGAGATGCAACATAATAGAAAAGTGAACTCGATTGACTGCAAGTCCAAAGATCAGTTGGCAGATTTACGTACAAATTCGCTTTTAGTTAAAGGTTTACAAGGCACAAATCCAGAACTTGCAGCTTCAAAAGCAAGGCAGAGTGTTAGAAATATGCTTTAGAACCTGCTCTCAGTTAAATTATTTTACTTTTTCAGCTTAAGAGTTATTTACTGCAGTAATTTAGTTTTGAATTTGAAATAATTTTGAACTAGTCTTTAGGAGTGAACTAGTCTCTAGAAGTTTGTTATTCTCAGCTGATTTTGTGCTGATTTTTAGGTCTTTTAAGTTAGTATTTCTCTTATAAATTACAGTGCAAATGCAATAAAAGAACATAGAATTTCAGCTTCAGTTCCTTTTACATCTATTCCAATGTACTCTTTCTATTTTCTTGTCATCATCCCCTGTTATTTCCCTTAGTTTCTTTCATCAAGAACGAACAATATATGTAACAGCCCAACACACTAGTGATATTGTACGCTTTGGGCCTAGGCCCGCACGACTTTAAAACGCATCACTAGATTCTAAGGCCTCTCTACTTATATACACAACATCTCTCCCGAGTTCTTTTGACATACATCCCCCTTAGGGACTCAGCGTCCTCGCTGAGGTTTTCCCCACCACCGTTCAAGGTTGCACGCGGAATGACTCTAATACCGTATGTTGGTTCTTGATGAAAGAAACTAAGTGAAATAACAGGGAAAGATGACAAGAAAATAAAAAGAGTATACTGGAACAGATGTAAAAGGAACTGAAGCTGAAAATTATATTATTTTACTGCATTTGGATTACAATTTATAAGAGAAATACTAACTTAAAAGACCTAAAAATCAGCACAAAATCTGCTGAAAATAACAAACTCCTAGAGAATAGTTCACTCCTAAAGACTAGTTCAATTTCAAATTCAAACTAAATTACTGCAGTAAATAACTCTTAAGCTGAAACAGTAAAATATTTACTGAGAGCAGGTTCTAAAGCATATTTCTAACACTCTGCCTTGCTTTTGAAGCTGCAAGTTCTGAATTTGTGCCTTGTAAACCTTTAACTAAAAGCGAATTTGTACGTAAATCTGCCAACTGATCTTTGGACTTGCAGTCAATCGAGTTCACTTTTCTATTATGTTGCATCTCATGATTGTCGATAAGGTTTGAACTAGTGGTGGCAAAATGAATAAAAGAAAACACTTATCCACCCATAGTATCCATTAAAAATGGGTTGGATAATGAACATTTTAAAAAAAGGGGTCAAATATGGATAAGAACCATATTATCCACTTACAAAATGGATAACTTATGAGTTTAACTTTTACATTCGTAAAGCCTCAAATTGGAGGTTCCTTAAGTTTGAGAGATTATGAATTCTTCCAAAAGTGATCGTATTCAAGAAGCCGTGGATAATATGGATATCCGTATTATCCGCCGGTTAACCCATTTTAACCATATTAAATATGGGTTGGGTCGGATAATTTATTCCTTTTTTCATTACCCGTTTTCGGCCCGCCAATAGCCCACTCGCCCGTTTGCCACCCCAAGTTTGAACAGATGCATACTCTTAAATCATTCTAGCGATCCTTCCTTGTACCGGAGAGCAATGGTGTATTCCACTAGCTAGACATGAGAAATTTCTAGTTTCAGAGACTTAGCAAGTGCAGAAATTTGTCTTGTAGCTTAGGTTTTTACAAACTTTTATTAGTCAGTTGAAAGAAGACTTCTCTTAATTCATGATTTTGATGTTTGTCTTGCATTTTCTACTTTTAAGTTAATAGAATTATTGGAAGCAGAGTCTTGCAGGAACTTGAATCTTGAAGAAGTTTGAATGTCAGTCATGTAGTTGCATTTACATTTACTAGCTTGCTTAACATCTACCTAAGCTCTTATAGTTTTAAAAAAAATCTTGTTTGGTTCTTCATTTTTCACTCCACCTCTATTTAATGTGTATGCCGGATGATGAGTTAAAAACTTGGAGGATTCCTCATAGTAAATGGTGGTGTTTAATATCAGAGATTAATTGCAACAACAACATATCCAGTATAATTTCACAAGTGGGGGTCTGGACTAGGTAGAGGCGGAGTCATAATTTCAACCTTAAGGGTTCTGAATTTTGGGACCACAACTTCAAGTGTTAAAGATTGGGTTCTAGATTTAATATTTATACATATTTCATAAATTCAAAAACATCAAATAAATTGTTTGAGCAAAAGCTACTGGGTTCGGTCGAACCCGTAGGTCGGTTTGTGCCTCCGCCCCTGGCTCTAGGGAGGGTAGAGCGTACGCAGACCTTACCCTTACCTGGTGAGGTACAGAGGTTGTTTCCGATAAACTCTCGGCTCAAGAAAAGGGAAAAAAGGAAGAAAAGGGAAGAAGATACTTCGATGATTTAAGAATCCCATGAACTAGAAATTGAAGTTGTCTTCAGTGACTACGTGAATGTAAGTCAGTGATGGCTTCTTCAGACTGACTGTAGATGCTATCTATAATCCATAACCGGATGGGATACAATATTAAGCACATCAAAGCACAAATAGTAGCGAGGAAACCATTCTGGAAAGATTAACAAAACCAAACAACCATAGGATAAAATTAAATTGACTACTTAAGAACACTTATGAAAGATAAAACTGTCTGTGTAACTGTGAGTATGAGGAGGATAACGGCTGCCACAGTTGAAACTCCTGCCCACGGACTATGAAAATAATTGCGCCTCAAACTTGCCTTCATTCTGTTCCATGGTTGTTCACAATGTTGCAGTACTTTTCCGCATACTTCTTTGTAATGGAAGTCTGATGAAATACCAACCCCCTTCCCAATTTTATTAAATAAGTTAGCCACTTCTTTGTCTTCTCCTATGTCGTTGGCGATGATTCCTTTTAGGCGAAGCAGAGTGACATCTTTTTCTGAGTCGATAAGATGATCCATGAAAACTGCAAATTCACTGAAATATTTAGGATCTATATCAGGTGACTGTTGCTCGTAAGCTATAAAATTTCTCAGGACAGTCTCTGTATTATCGGTGACTTTAAAACAAGGAATTGTCATCAATCCATTCTCAAATTTAATGTCAAATAAACTTGTGCTATCTCCAAGGTTGTCTATCGCCAAGTGAGTGTAAATATTTCCAACTTTTGAAAATCCAACTCCAGCTTCGCGAAGCTCTGTAGCGTTTGGCATGTTGTCTTGCCATATCAGGTTGTCCTTATCTTTTGGCATTTCTTTCGACCTAATTATTTGCAGAAGATTAGAGCATATGCTTTTCCTGGAATGTTCTACTTCCTTGCTAATATTCCCAGTTTGGTTATTAGTTTTCATCTCTGAAGGGTGACATGACATGTGTATTACTTGAAGTAAATGCTTGATTTCTACGGCATTACTTACACTCTCATTAAAGGATGCAGGGGTCATCTTCGGTAAATCATGAAAAAAGATATACTTCACCATCTTTGTAAATGGTAATTCATCAGTTACTTCTTTTGTCATGTCATGAAGTTTGGTAAGGACAAAGAAAGGAAGCTGATTTTCTAGTAACAACAAGTCACGACTTACTTGATTATCTAGGCAACCTCCAACTATAATCATGTCTTCTCCTGTTGGCCTTATTCCACAACGCTCTCGAATATACTCAACCAAAAAACAGCCATCAAACAACAACATTTTCAAAAATTGACCAGTGTTGTTGTCACTATCAATAAGGTCCTCTATATCATCATAACACATTAGTGCTTTATCTTTCAGTTCCTCCAATTCTCTGATGCAACTTTCCACGTCAACCCCCTCTTTCCGCCGGAGAAACCGTCGTAGGTATAACAGTTTGTACTTTTCCATTGAGTGAAGTTCTTGATTTTTTTTATGGTAAGGACCAATGGAGATCATCTTTGGTGTATAAGCATCTGGATTTGATTCACGTAACGCCACATTTACTTTGAATATGGTGGTGGATTTGATAGCCAAATTGTCCATGTCCTCGTATATTTCATCTAAGATTTGATTTGCAGATTTGTTTGTTTGCAAACCTGGTCGATCTTGACCATCTCGTTCCTTAATCTTGATTAAATGATTCACTTTCTCCCCTTCTTTTATCTGTAATTAGTGGAAAAGAGTCGCATTTTCTTTCAGACAACAAAACTCTAAAGACTGAAGATGTTCCCTTTCTTAATTGAGAAAAAAACAAAAAAAATTCAAAATAAAAAATTTAACCTAACCAAATACTGAGCAAAAAGGGTAAAGGGTAGCCCGGTACACTAAGCTCTTGCTTTGTGCGGGGTTTTGTAAAGGGTCGGACCACCGGGTCTGTTGTATGCAGCCTTACCATGCATTTTTACAAGAGGCTATTTTTTTATGACTCGAACCAGTAACTAGATACTGAGCAGTGAGCAGAAAATAGTAAGTCAATATTGTCTTGTTAAGGGCAATTTTTGTCTTGTTTGAAGCTACATATGGGTTACATATTAACTAGAACAAAAGTTTTATGTATCCAGTTAATATTGTAAGTGAGCTCCAATACTTATCTAGAATTCTTGGAGGTAAAATAGGGGAGCCGCCTACGGTCTATTTGGGAATGCCATTGGGGGCAAAGAGCAAATCAAAAGGGATATGGAATGGTGTTATAGAGAAATGTGAAAAGAAGTCGACTAACTAGAAGAGTCAGTACCTATCAATGGGGGATAGATTAACTCTGTATTGGATGCTATGCCTACTTACATGATATCCATGTTTCCTATTCCTGTGAATGTAGTGAAGAGAATAGATGCTTTAAGAAGGAACTTTTTGTGGGAAGGGAACTGTGATAAGAAGAAAAGACATTTAGCTAAATGGAACTCTCTTACAATCAACTAGAGGAAGGGGGATTGGAAATAAAGAACTTGAGAACCAGAATCAAAGCTTGATGATGAAGTGGGTATGGAGATTTGCTGAAGAAGAACAATCCTTATGGAAATAGGCGATTAGGGAGAAGTATGATATGGATGCTAAACCGACAACCAAATCGGTGAATGGGCCTTATGGGGTTAGTCTATGGAAATCCATCAGGAATCTATGGCCTAAATTCATGAACAAAACAAATTTTAGTGTAGGAAATGGCATGAAGATAAATTTCTAAAGAATAATTTGGAGTTCTCCTTGTATGAATATACAAAGGAAAATGCAGCTCAAGGTCAACTATTGGGGACAGCTTCAATAAATTTTGCAGAATATGGAGTTATCAAAGAAACATTAGCTATTAGTGTTCCTTTAAACTGTAAGAAGAGTTCTAAAAGCTTGCTGCAACCATCTCTATATGTTAAGGTACAGCCAGTAAAAGATAAACAAGAATCAGACTTAATGATTGATGACGCTGAAGATGAATCGGATGCTGCTTCTTATACTGATGATGATGTTTCGTCGCACTCATCCTCAACTTTTGCCTCTTCTGTTTTTGAAGCTGCTTGGGCTTCACCATCGAACAATGTAAAGGTATTTCGCGTTCAATCATTATGATTAACTGCTTGTGCTTCTTTAATTTTACTGATGATGATTCTTCCTTGTCGACTATGACTCTTCTGTTTTTTAAGGTGGCATGGCCCTCACCGTCTCAAGTTGTTAAGGTAAGTAGGCATAGCATCCAATACAGTGTTAAAATTCCTCATAGAGTTGCTTGTTTTACTTGGTTGTTGGCAAAAGAGGCAACGTTGACACAGGACAACCTAGTCAAGAGAGGATATCAGTTATGCTCTAAATGCTACTTATGTAGAGGAGGCAGAGATAATTAGTCATCTTTTTTTACACCGCAGGTTGACTGCTCAGCTATGGAGAATTTTTATCAACTTAAGGGGTATTATGTAGACTATGCCAAGAAGAATTCTTGAAGTTCTTGTATGCTGGAATAAAGATGGTAATTTGTCTGATCAGAAGGAGAGATGAAGGATTGTCACTGCTTGCATATGGTGGACAATTTGGGGAGAGAAACTAGAGATGTTTTGAAGACAAGTATAATCATGTCCAGAAGATGAATGAAGTTTCTACTTTTGTTCTACTTTTGGTGTAGAGGAATTTTTTTAGAAGAACATGAGTCTATTTTTGATGTTTTAGATTTCTTGTCGGAAGACCAAGGATAAGGAGTCTTGTTCCTCTCGTATTTAATAATGGGTGACTCCACAATTTTTGTATAGTCTTTGTATTATACAATATGTTATCTTCTCAACAAAATTTTTTTTTGTCCAAGGGGTTTTCCTTATTTTCCAAGAAAAAATGTTCCTTGCTACCAAATATGTACCCTTAATTAGGGGTGTTCAAAAAACCCGAAAAATCAAACCAAACCAAAAATCGAACCAAATCGACCAAAAAAACTGATACTTTTTAGGTTTGGTTTTAAATTTTAAAAATCGATCAAATTTGGTTTGGTTTTGGTTTTAATAAAAAAATAACCGAAAAAACCCGAACCAAACCGACTATAAAAGTAACTATTTAAATTTATATTGCACCTATATATATGTATATTTTTATATAAAGTTTCTAAAATTTTATGGTACATATTAGCTATTTTTTTAGTCTAGCTCTTTACTATTATAATGATCTAATTCTTTGTCTTCTAGTTTGATTGGTAGTTTCTTTTGCTAAGTACAAGAATTTGTTTCATGTTAAAAATAATTAATTTTTAATTGAGTACTTAAATTATTCATCACTATTTGAGTCAATTATAATCAATATATATATTGGTAAATGATAGATTTCTCAAAGAGCAATTGATTTGATAGCGTTACGTTGAAAATGTAGTTGCCGAAATACGCGTTTTGTAGTGTATGTCTCATATTTATGAAAAAACCGATAAATAATCGAAAAAATCGAAAAACGGACCAAAACCGACAAAAACCGAATCGATAAAAAACCGACTTAATTGGTTTGGTTTGGTTCAAATATTTGAAAACCGACTTACTCGGTTTGGTTTCTTTTTAGGGAAAAACCGACTCAAACCGAATCATGAACACCCCTACCCTTAATAATGGTTAAGTGATATCTATTCTTACTTTAATTTGTCATTTTCTTACCTCGCTATCGTCCAAAAGCACAAACTATAGGTGTTAATCGGGCTGGGCTAACCCGTTAACAATCCGGTTCAACCCGGGTCAGCCCGGTACTGTAGCAAAAATAGCGGGCTGGGACGGGTTGGACGGATAACGTGTTTTAAACGTACATATTTTGGAAAACGGTGCACCGAACCCGCTACAACCCGTTAAGCCCTTAACGGGCTGCAGCCCCGTTCAGCCCGTTAACCTGTTAATTTAATTAAAAAAACTATCAATAACATTGAAAAAGAAAAATATAATATAATTTTAAAAAAAAATAGCCCGACCCGCCCGAGCTCGTTAAGCCCGAACCCGTACGGACCCTATAGAACTCAAAAATTCCCAGCCCGCCACCAACCCGTTAACTCCAGCCCGTTAACAGCCCGGTCCGTTACCGAACGGGCTGACTCTTTTGTGTCCATCCCGTCCCAGCCCGCCCGTTAAACACCTATAGCACAAACAAACCTCATTTTTCTTTCTCGTCAATTTAAGTATTTATTGCATGTGTAGTGGTGTACATGGACCGGGTTGGTTCGTTTTTTTATCACAGCCAAACCAAATCAACTATACCGGTTTGGATTGGTTAGATTTTATCGAGTTTTCAGATTTTTTGTTACTTAAATATTATTTCAATCTTACTTTGTTAAATATTTGATGAGTAAATATATATTAAGTAAAATATAAAAAATTGACAAACATATTATCGATTAAAATATTCTTATGGGAGAATTCTATTTGTAACACATAATAGTTATTTTTTTAGTCGTCTGACAATAATTAAACATAAAAATCAATATGATACCTAAATATTAATAGTCACTTCAAATGCGAAAAAGATATAAGAATTTAATAGATCTTAACATATGATATGAATACGGGAAGAACAAATAGATAGACGCATTGCAGTAATACTTGATAAGAAAATGATCATACAACCCATTATTTAAGGTCACTAAATATGGAGCACTTCATATTCTATTAAAATTTATATCTCGCAAGAGAATCCTAAATATTTCTAGACTTCTTTTAAAGAAAATTCTATATAAAAATCTTAAAAGTATATATAAAAATTATATATTTATATGTCGGGTTGGTTCGAGTTTTTTTTTTACTCAATACCAAGCCAAATCAAACCAAACCAAGTCGGGTTATTTAATCAGTTTGATCTAAATTTTCGGTTAGGTGCGATTTTTCGATTCGATTTGTACACCCCTAAACGTGGGTGGGAGAGAGATACAGAGAGGGAGAGACCTCATCCTTTGAAGCTTATCATTAAGAGGAGTTTGTCAAGTATTAGAGTTCGATGAGACAAACACACACATACCTCATCCTTTTCAGCATCAATAATTAGAGGAGTTTGATGGAGTAGTAGTGGGATTTGATCATCTATCGTCACAATCTCAATATGGTCTGCCATTCCTCTAATTAGATAACTTTCTTCAAACTGTAATTCAACAACAAAGAGATATAGAATTTTTAATCAACAGTACTGTCTCAAACTCTTTTTCTCAATTCATATTCGTTGCTACTATATCTACAAAGCTTTCTTGTATGTAAGAGGTTCATCTTACTTATAAGGATGATATATGTTGCATATGGTTGATCATATTAAAACTCACTAATGCGAAAGAGCTAAATCAAGAGTTTGGACATCAAGGGAAAAAGGAAGCTGGTGTACATTATCTTTTTCCATATCTCAAAAACTTCAACGTAGAAACAGAGCGAGCTTGGCCTAAAACAGATAAGGTGTAAAGATACTTTTTAGTCTAAACGGCTAACGGCTACATATAAAGTGTAAGGATATTTTTAATGTATGATGCCTTTTGTAGAAAAAGACGTGAGTTTGACTCAAAACGAATATTATTACACCATGTTAAAAATATCTTTAAGATGGTTTGGACCAACAATATTTTGTGCAAAGCATAGAATATTGAGAAATGCATAGCTAGAGTTAATACCTCTCTTCTTTCTTGTTTGTGATCCTGAAGATTAAGGGGGGCTGCAGATTTATAAGATCAAGAAAACCATGTGACGATTAGGATTCAACTCAACTTATGCCTTTAAAGTTCCTCCCAATTGCCTATAGATGGGAAGGTGTGTTGACTATCGATAATGTCTAAAGATGGAAAGGAGTTTGACCAGAGAATTGAGTTAATAATGGTGCGGATTTGAGTATTGATCAAGTCTATCAAGTGAGGTACATAATTGGATTGTCAAGTTGAAATAATTGACTATCATTTCATACTAAGTATATTATTCTAAAGTCAATGGACCAACTGCATTTCACGTTATTAGTTTCTAGTAGAAAATGGCCGGGTGGTGTCGCTATTTTATTACATGACTGACTCTAATTGCATTGGACTAGCTGCCTTTCACATATCAAATTTTCAAAAAGAATTAACTTAAATAATTGCCCATTCAACTTCTTAAAAATAGCCGGCAGACTTATAATATAAGTGTAATCCATGTAAAGTTGTAACGACCCGACTTGTCACTTTAAGAATTAGCGTCTCGTTCGGTGGCTTAAGGTCTCGAGCAGCTTCGTAATATGTGCTATGACTTGCTTATGAGGTCGAGTTTGGTTTTCGGATGATTCAGGATCAATTTGGAAGAAACAATTCTTATTTTGAAGCTTAAGTGAAAAGAGTTGACCAAAGAGTTGACTTTTGTGTAGACGACTCCGGAATGGAGTTTTGATGATTCTAATAGCTTCGTATGGTGATTTCGGACTTAGGCGCGCGTCCAGATTTGGATTTGGAGGTTGGAAACTGGAATTCAGAAGTTTGACCGGAAGTTGACTTTACTGATATCGAGCTCCGATTTCGACTTCAGAAATTGAAATAGTTTCGTTATGTCATCTATAACCTGTGTGCAAAATTTGAAGTCATTCCGAATTGATTTGATACGCTTCAGCGCAAATCATAGAATTTGAAATTTCACAACTCATAATTCGATTCGAGGCGCGTTTCGTAGTTTCGACGCTGTTTGATGTGATTTGAGGCCTCGACTAAGCTTGTATCATATTTTGGGACTTGTTGGTATGATTTGACGGGGTCCTGAGGGGCTTGGGTGTATTTTTGGATCACTGGTTGAGAGGCTAGTAAAGTTAAAAAATTTGGGAGTTTGACCATGGTCAATATCGGGTCTAGACGACCTCCATTCAGTGTTTTGAGTACACGAGCAGGTCCGTAGCGTGTTTTATGAGTAAATTCATATATGTTTTGTGCTCGGGAGGTTCCAGATGAGTTTCGAGGTGGTTTCGGATCATTTCAGAGAAGTTTGGCTTTGCTGGTATCTGGTGAGGCACTTTTCATTCGCAACTGCGAACACTATTCATTGGATTTTACTGTTCATTCGCAAATGCGAACCTGGATGAAAGCTTAAGGACCAAAAATGGTCATTTTCTTTATTTCGTTTTTTGGAGTTTGAAGCTCGGTTTTTGGGCGATTTTGGAGGACGATTTGTTATTGGAATTTGATAAAATTGGTATGGTTGAACTCGTATCGGAATGAGTGCTCAGATTTCGTGAAAATTCTGGGGGTTCTGAGATGCGAGCCCCGCGTTGACTTTCAGTTGACTTTTAATGTGAAATATTAAATCGACGTATATCATCCGGAATTGTTTCCGATGAATTTTAATGAAGTTATGCAATTGATTTGGCTAGATTTGAGCCGTCCCGAGATCATTTCACGCAAGAAGGTTATTTTGGAATATCAACCTAACTTTAAAAAGGTAAGTATCTTGCCTAACCTTGAGTGGGGGAATCACCCCTTAGGCATTGAGTCATATGTGCCATTTGTGTAATGTGAAAGTTGTGTACGCAAGGTGACGAATACGTACTCGGGCTTATATATGCAAAATTTTATTGGTTTAAAGTCATAGACATTTTATGTATTGAATTGAAAATTGTTGGCACTTATTAAATCCTTTACTAGTTTCTGAACACGTGCGTTGCACGTGTATTCCCTATCAATGAACAATCTGCATAATTGAATGACTTGATTATGAACGTTAAATGAATAGACATCCTCTGAACCTAAAAATTAAACAATTAAAATTAGTTAGGAAGGTATGATGTGTAATGAGCTAATTTTTAGTGTTACAAGTGCAAACAAGTTATATCGTCGTACCTTACCTAATAATTTCTTATAAATATTTTTTTTTTGTTTTGAATTTCACGTTTTGATTACTCTATCATGACTGAAATTTGTTAGAAGATTATAGTACAAAATTAAGCATAAATAACAAATGATCAATCTTAGTCACATTCCATAATAAATGGTAACACCTATGAATCAAAGGCAATTAGTTGATCATCTCTTATTTTTTGTTGATTATTTTATGTCTTTTACTGCTTTGTGAAGAAAAATTAAACTCTATGAAAATACTTTTTTAGGTTTAACTATGTAGTAAAAAGATACTAAAATACCAACTTATATATGTAGCTGAATCAATCGGATAAATAAATGAGAGAAGGAAAATAATGAGGTAGGTATGCCCAATATTAAAGGATATCTATGTAATGAATCATGTGTACACCATGCAATCATTATATAACGCGCGGTAAATAATAACAACAACATATCAAGTGTGATATGTATAGTCACAATTTCATTACTCTCTTTATTTGATTTTTAGTATTTTTTAACCTTTTAAAGTTGGTCTAAAATAAGTGTTACTTTGAGAAACTAAGAAGGCGTTAAATTTTTTTTCTTTTCAAATTTACACTTGCTCTAATAAATAATTTGTACAACTTTCTAAAAATTCTTTCTATGCTTGAGAAGTGATAAAGAATAATTTAGTCAAATAATCTTTATAACTAATGCAAAATAATTTTTCTTAATTGATGTGACAAAAGACACTTAATATGGCAAAAAGAGTATTATTTTTAACATTTGGTTGTCTAATGTTTACCAAAAAAGACGCAAAAACACTAAATCACATCGAATTCAAACCTATGAACTTTGAAATTTCTAAATTCCACCAACGATGCTGAAACTATCCAAAACACCTCCGACTGATCTGAAATTTTGCACACATATCCAAAATGACATTACGAACCTGCTCCAACTGTCAGAATTCCATTCCGACCCCGATAGCCTATTTTCCACTGCCGACCGGAAATCGCCAAAAACTAACTTTCGCCAATTCAAGCCTAATTCTACACCGGACATCGAAATAACATTCCAAACACACCCTTAAGTTCCAAATCGCCTAACGAAGCTATCTGAGCCAAAAATAATCCGCATTCCGAGGTCGTTTACCAATAAGTCAACTCCCAGTTGACTTTTCCAACTATAAAGCTACTTTTAGAGACTAAGCGTCTCAATTCTTACTACAACCATTCCGAACCTGAGCCAAGCAACTCCGACAAATCATAAACAGTATAACCAATGCATGACAAGGCAGAAACAGAGATAATAATGCAAAATCTACGGAACGACCGGCCGGGTCGTTACATTCTCCCCCTCTTAACAAATGTTCGTCCTCGAACGGGTCTAGAAACGTACCTGGAGTCTCAAACAAGTGAGGATATCTGCTCTGCATCTCCCGCTCGGTCTCCCAAGTGGCCTCCTCCACTGGTTGGCCTCTCCATTGCACATTCACTGAAGTTATCTCCTTGGACCTCAGCTTTCTGACCTGACGACCCAAAATAGCCACCGGCTCTACCTCATATGACATATCACCCTCAAGTTGCACTGTGCTGAAATCTAGAACATGAGACGGGTCTCCAATATACTTCCAGAGCATCGACACATGGAATACTGGATGAACATTCGATAAGCTGGGTGGCAAGGAAAGACTATAATCCACCTCTCCAATCTTCTGAAGCACCTCAAACGGACCAATAAATCGGGGACTCAGCTTTCCCCTCTTCCCGAATCTCATAACACCCTTCATGGGTGACACCTTCAGCATTACCTTATCACCCTCCATGAAAGACACATCCCGGACCTTCCGGTCAGCATAACTCTTCTTCCTAGACTGCACCGTGCGAAGCCGCTCCTAAATCAACTTCACCTTCTCCAATGCATCCTGAACCAAGTCTGTGCCCAATAGCCTAGCCTCGCCCGACTCAAATATCTACACCTCCTACCATATAAAGCCTCATACGGGGCAAAGAGCACCCGGTGCCTCTAGTTGTTGACGACGAGGATGAGGTTATTCCTGATGATGCACCACCTAGGAGGTCTCATGATGGGGCGGGTCCCTCACGACCTCGGCAAGGTCCCAGGCTGTCGACCTTAGAGGAGGATGTGGCCGGCTTGCGCACCTCGGTGGATGACCTCAACGTCAGGATGGATACAATGTCCACGTCAGAAGAAGATAATGGCGTGGCTTCGTGCACTAGGAAGGGCCTGTAACGTTAACCCGGCCACCGTTTCTGATGACGACTGATCACCTGGGAAGTCTCCTAACCCCTTTATGCTTTTATTGTTAATTGACATGGGGACATGCCAACTTTTCATGTGTGGGGTGGGGGAAAATTTTGTTGTTGTATATGTAGATAATTTTTGTCTTGTTTTGATTGTATATATTTGAATTGGTTGTTTTCAATTAGTTTGGCTTGTCCCGAAGACGGACACCTCTTCCGACGGGTCTCTTGAGGGCATTAAGTCGAAGTAAAAAAACCCAGAAAATGTAGTGGACTCTTCCTGATGACGGACTACTTAGGCAGTTTTCTTGAGGGAAGTTAGTCCAAAGAAAACACCAAAAAGATTTTTTATTTTCTTTTTAGGTAGTGTAGTAACTCCCCCTTGGTTTTTCTTTTGACCACGGTTCTTTTTCAAGGGTTTAGCTTGAACCGGGTATAGTTAGATTTTCTTTTTCTAGTTGTTAGGATTCTCTTGGGCAAGGAACTGAATGGAAAGAATGCAACCCTTAGTGTGTTACACCTGAAAACCAAAGACCCTAGGGTGTGACGCTAGGCTCATTTGTGGACTCTTGTAGAATGCCTTAATTTTGCATATTGTAACTGACTTGAATACTCATTTGAGTGTTTTGATGAACCAATTTGGAATGGATTATGTGTCATGTGCGTGTGAGGTATTTGTGCATCATATTCTATGTCTTCATTTGATACCTAGAACTTTCCATGTGTGTGTACAAAACGAAATAGAAGTTTGTTCAGTCTGAGAAAGGATATAGTCATTTCTTTATGAAGCTAGACATAAATATATATCCACCTGAAAGCAATTGACCATAGTTAACCCCTTTGAGCTTATAAGCTTGTTCTTTGATAACCACATAACGAACCATACCCAATTGTTTGAATAGCCTGTCTGTATGAACCCTGTACCCCCCCCCCCCATAAGCACTGGAATTGTTAGTAAATGTGTAAAAGTCAAAGTGTGGGGTGGTGGTTTGGTTTGTAAAGAAAAATAGAAGGAATAGAATGAAAGGTGCAAAGTTGTGACAAAAAAAAATTGAAGGCCACTTATAAAAAATGAGAGAAAGAAAGAGGACAATAAATAAATGCAGTCCTTGATGATTAGTGGAGTGGAAAAGAAAGTTGCACCTAAAAGTAGTGGGGTAATTTATGAAGCAAAGTGTGGTAAAATTTTTGGCCAAGCATGAAAATGGGCTGAATGTTAATGTAATTGTATTAAAAGTGCTTAGGGAGGTGAGTCACTATAACCAAATGTATCCTACCCTCCCCTTAGCCTACATTACAACCAAATAAAGACTTATTGATCTTAGATTGAATAGACTCAATTAGTAGAGTATTACACTACGGGCAAGCCTATGGCGTATTAGTGAAGCATATGAATGTTCTTTTTGAGAGTTAGTGAATTCTTTCGATTTAAAGTTCCTGTTGTTCTTAATATTATCTTTTGTGGAACAACTCTCAAGTGTGTGATGTGAGGGCACGTGATTCATGAAGAAAAGGTAAGTCTTGACCTCTGTCTAGAGTACTTTGAGGAAGTAAGAATGTGGCATGGCATATAGAGTCTCCACTTGAGGCATAGATATTACACAACTAGGTACAATATTTGTAAAATGTCATGGTGTGACACCGAAGGGTGATGCTTGAAGAGATTAGGCCTATAGAGTGTGGTGTTGCTGCTCGAGGACGAGCAAAGGTTAAGTGTGGGGTGTTGATAATAGGTGAATTAGACTATATTTTCACCCCTAATGGACCACACTTCATTATGTTTTTAATCTGAATGTTGATAACAAAATGCTCTAATTAGTGTTTGTTGTGTTGTGCAGGATATATTCCATGAGAGGAGATACTTTGGAGCGATTTGGAGTCAATTAAGGGAGTTTGAGGCCAATCGAGTGGAACCCGTGAGGAAAGCACAAGAGAAAGGGCTAAAACTGCTGGGACATGGTCCACTGCGGTCGCGCTGCGGTCCTTCCACGACCGCGAACGACAACTGACAGACCTGGAAAATTGAAGGACTTAAGTGCAAAACACGAGATTAATTTTCCAAACCCTATTTAAACATTGTAAATCCGCCCAAGAGAAGGATATTATTATTCTTAGGCTCAAGTAGGAGGCAAGACTCATTATGAGAAGACAAGAAACCATTAGAGTTTTATATTTTCTTCCTTTCATCTTTATTTTGAGCATTATGAATTCTTTTAGGTTTTTATTGTTCTTGAGCATGAGTAGCTAAACTTTCTAATCTAAGGTTGTTGGTGGAACCCGTTGGGGATGAACTTGTTGAGATATTAATATAGTTTTGTTTGGTTGTTAATATCTATTTGTTCAACTACGTTCTTGTTGTAGTTGATTGAAGAGCCCTCAATTAGTTGTTTCTATTTATTATGTATCTACTTGAGAGAGAGTGCATATATTTGGAGATAAATACCAATTAGAAGGTCTGAGACGACCCATAAAGCACTTGATCATATCATGATCTGATTTGTAAGCCTACTTGGGTTTTGAGTATTTACTTGTAAGAACAGAATTCTTTGTTTTGTAATGGATAGTTGCAACTCCGTAAAAAGAATTCAGTCAAAAAAGGGAATGGCTCGGCTATCCCACCTAGCCAAGCCAGAAAAATAGATTAGATATAAATTAGATAAAACGAATTGAAAAAAGAAAGAAAGAAGGAATACTTAGGCTGATTCCAAGATGATGATTGAATCAAAGTGATTTTTACTTCATTCAAGCATTGGATCTCCTGTCTCATCTCAATTAAGAGGGGTCATGAAAAGAACAGGTTCAAAGTCACGATCAATTCCTTTTTCAAATCCTGCTGCAGCTGCACGAGCCCTTCCCACGTGCCACAAATGACCTACGAAGAAGAAGAATCCTAGAACAAAATGAGAGGTAGCTAACCAACTTCTAGGAGAGACATAATTGACTGCATTGATCTCGGTAGCTACACCACCCGCGGAATTTAAAGAACCTAAAGGAGCATGAGTCAAGATAATCCCACTNCAGAACGATAGAGACTTCATTTAACTTAGGTTGATCTAGGCCAGAGACAGACCTACGTCAAGATAATCCCACCTTTGAAACACTTTGGTAATGCTCCCAAATAATGAATCAGAGCACATGGAGCCATTTCCTTATCTTTTTTTCTGTCAAGAAAAAAAATGGCAGACTAACTGATATTTATATCAGTTAATGAAAGAGCCCAATGCAAAAAAAAAATGCATGTTGGGTCTTTGAAACAGTTCAGATCATTTTAATAATAATAAGTTTGATCTGTTTTACCGAGAAGGTCTACGGTTCGAGTCTGTATAGCCTTATAAAAATGAAAAATGCAAAATTAAAAAAAATTGTATAATTTGCATTTCTTCATTATGATCCCCTTTCTTCTCAGAAGAATTAGGGAAGGCAAAGGAAGAAAGCCGGGCAGGTGCTTTAAGAAGGCGCCAGTTGACTCCCCATAGGCAGAAGAGCTTCAAGAAGAGTGAATTGAATTAACCGCGGGAGACTGAACTGCAGGGATTTCTATTGTTGAGCCGAGTGAGCTACCTTAACGGCAGCCTGGTATTCCTTATTATTGATAGCAGAGGAAGTAGGTCCCTTGTTTTTGGCAGGAAGAGTTCCAGCCTTTGTTGCCCCTCGGTAGAGTGAGTCTACTTAGCAAACTGGCAGGATGCGGAGATCTATTGATCAATATGAATCTCGAGAGTGGATGGTTGATCGCCGCCTCCTTGTCCTGGAGGCTCTTCGGCCGGGGAGGGGCTTGCTATCATAACCTTTTCTCCCGGTGTATGTGAAAAAGAGTGACGAACTCATTTTTATTCGGAGAAGCGAAATATACGAGATTACAAACGTAGATTGCTCGCGGCTAAATATGAATTGAGACGAAAGCAAATTCAGAGCAATGCCTATTGTACCCTCTTCAAATTCGACTAATTCACCCGCCATTACTTCATCAAGACCGTGAATACGAGCAATGTTGTCGCTCCTACACCTTCCTACACGAAGGGTTGTAATACTAGGTAAGCGGAAAGCATGGGTAGGGCAAGAGGCTGTGGACGACGTGACACGTTAGCACCGGATGAATGACGCAAACTTGAGTGCCTGAAGTCACGAGAGAAGGATGCGAGTTCCTTCAGGGCAAAANACATCGACGGGAAGGTTTGGCACCTCGATGTCGGCTCTTCGCCACCTGGGGCTGTAGTATGTTCCAAGGGTTGGGCTGTTCGCCCATTAAAGCGGTACGTGAGCCATACCTGAAATTTAGGTCATGCAGGAATGCAGAAACGGAACAAAGAAAAGCTTGACGCTAATGACCTTTCCGTAGTACAAGAGGACCGGGAAGGACGCACCTCTGGTGTGGTAGTTATCGTGCCCACGGTAAACGCTGGGTAGCCAAGTGCGGAGCGGATAACTGTTGAAAGCATCTAAGAAGTAAGCCCACCCCAAGATGAGTGCTCTCCTATTCCGACTTCCCCAGAGCCTCCGGTATTAGGTAGTTGTTTGAACAACACCACTACCGGAGTATAGGCGAGAGTCATAACCGAGGGTTTAGAGGTTGGATTAGAGATAACGATACCTCGGGTGCAATCTAAAGTGAACCGTAATGCAATATAGCTAGCGTAACTTGAGAAATGGCGTCTAGTAAATTATCATAATTACTTGAGAGAGATTTATGATAACTGGAGTGTTCATGATTGATAGAGACAACTAAATCAAAACTATAAGAAATATACAAGAAGGAATTTTACCAACGGGAGAAACCATAACCTTAGACCTTTATTCCAATTGTTTACACCTTATTGTTAGTTAATCTTTAGTTTATTATTTCTGTTCATTTGTAGTAGTATAAACAACACAAAGTGATATTCATAACTTTTGAGAAAGTTGTTTATTGAGAATTTAGTACTTCGACTCTGGCTAAATACTCAGATTATATTTGCAACGCCCGCTTAGTCTTTTATTAGACATAGTTGAGCGTGATCAGACAACCAAGCCAATTAAGTATCATTTGTCAAATATTCTACGTGTATTCACAACCAAAGAATAAGTGTTCAAAGTGTTCTTCATCCATCCACAGAATACACAAGCCTGAGGAACTTGAATACCAATTTTCTGTAGCCTCTCAATAGTAGGTAGTCTACCATGTACAGCTATAAGTTGAATTTGTGTCTAGGATGTATATGTCGTTGTAATATTAGGCTCTTCCATTGCACCTTTTGGAGTTGAGGGATCTGCATCTGTTATAGTTTCTTGATGTTGAATCTTCCATCAGTACTTTGCAATTTCATCAGTCTTGAAGTCAGGTCACCCTGCATGGTAGGTAGATCAAGGATAAGCTTCCTGAACTCAAGGATTTTCCTCACTACCCAGGCTGCATTATTATGTATAGACATAGTACCGATAGTCTGGTTCTTGATGTAGTAAGCATGGATCCACCTGATCCAAAGATAATTCTTCTTCTTTGTGATATCCCATAAGTGTTTTGCCATTGTTTCTTTATTCCAATTATACAGATTTATAACATTCAGTCCTCCAGCTGCTTGTGGCATGCATATCTTCTCCCAAGACACTAATGCTTTCCTAGATATATCTTTTTTACTTGTCAATACGAATGTCCCGCATATGGCTTCAACCATTTTCAACACCTTCTTTGGCAATAGAAAAATTTGTGCCCAATATGATTGTACACCAAATGTCACTGATTTTATGAGTTGCAATCTTTCGGAGTATGATAGAAGTTTTGATGCCCAACAACTTATCCTTGCAGTGATTTTTTCTACCAGTGGACGACATTGGTTAATTTATAGCTTCCTTGATGCTAGTGGCACACCCAGATATTTGAATGGAAATTGCAATGTGCCCTCATTACAACCCAAATCCTGCAAGATGTCCTCCTTCAGATTTGCAGAAATGCCAGCAAGGTAAATGGAGCTCGTGTCTGCATTTGCCTGTAATCCTGAAGTCTTTGAGAACTTCATAAAAGCATGCTAAAGCAACCTAATAGAAGGGAGGTCTGCCCTACAAAACATCAACAGATCATCAGCAAAACACACATGGATCACTCCTAACTTTTTGCATCTAGGGTGGAAGTGAAACTCCTTGTTCAAAGCCAACTGATCAAATTCCCTCTGTAAATATTCCATGGCAAGCACAAACATGTAAGGTAACATAGGGTCACCTTGCTTTATTCCTCTTTGGCTTTTCAAGGGTTTAGTGAGACCCTCATTCAGTGTTAAGGAATAAGTGACAGTTGTTATACATTCCATTATCCACTCAATAAACTTATGTGGGAATCCCGGTTCAATCATAAATCTTTTCAGAAAATACCAATCCAATGTGTCATAGGCCTTCCTAAGGTCAACCTTAAGCCCACACCTTGCTGAAATCCCCTTCCTGTTATAGCCTTCGAATAGTACATGAGTGAACAATATTGCATCAGTGATACTCCTTCCTTAAAAAGTACTCCTTCCGTTCCAATTTATGTGAACATGTTTGACTGGGCACGGAGTTTAAGAAAAAATGAAGACTTTTGGAATTTGTGGCCTTAAACAAGTCAAAAATGGGCCCAGGGTATTTGTATGGTTATAAAAGCTTCTCATTAAGGGTAAAAACGTAAGTTTATGCTAAATTGTTACCAAATTTAGAAAAGTGTCATTCTTTTTGGAACAAACCAAAAAGAAAATAGGTTCACATAAACTTGAACAGAGGGAGTATTTTTTTTATTATTATTGCTAAAAGTGCTTTTTTCTAAAGTTAAGGTGTTTGGAAACTTTTAGAAGGGAAAAAAAGTAGTTTCTCCCTCAAAGCATTTTTTTTTTTAAAAACTTTTGAGAAAAATATACTTAGAATTTTTTTTAAAAGTTTGGTCAAATACTAATTATTGCTCAGAAGTATTTTTGAAATGTATTAGTGTATTAGTTAAACATAAACTGCTTCTCACCAACAAAATACTTTTAAGAAAAATACTTTTCAAAATAAACTGATTTTAGAACGTTGACCATGCTAAAGCTGACGGAACAAAATCATCAAGTGGGTCCCACCCTACAATATGATATATATAGTTACTTCCCGGACATAAAGAGGGAATTGAAGGAGTGTTGGAGAAGGTAACGTTAATCTTGTCAATCATTATATCTTCCAAATTCCAATGGATAATGTTTAGTCAGCATTCAACAGTTAAAATCCAATTAGGACACAGTAACTTTCTGGCATAAAGAGAGGAAGAGTGTTCGAAAAGGTATACAATATAACAACGTTAATCTTGTCCATCATTATCTAAATATAATGGATAACGTTACTCAGCATTCAATAACTTGTATACAACGTGTAAATATTATATATACACGTTAATTACACTAACAGTCTAACACAATAAGAATCCATAATACAATATAGTTACGAGCCACAAAGTAGCAAAGTAGTAGCAGTTATTACTGAAATAGTAAAGTGATGGACATGAAATTACTAGGGACCAAGTTACTGCTTGCATTATGGCTACTGATGTCCGCCGTATGTGGTGGTTATTCCCACCGGCCGACGGTGGGACTGCAGTGGCCGGAACGGCAGCAGCAAAAGGAGAAAGTAGGTTCACTTGAAACACGACGTAATTTGCTGTCTAATGGACTCGGCTTGACTCCGCCTATGGGGTAAATCATATTTATGTGTATATATAGAAAAATCCTAGATCCGTCTCTTTATGTTTGTTCTTTGTTGTGATAGATTTAACTCTGAATAATCTGTAATAATCAACCAGAAAAGGGGAAGAAGTAAAGTTTACGTGCAAATTGAAAGTAGAGAATAACTGCATGTGTGCGTATTATGCTTTGCTAGTACAAGTTTAACTTCTATACACCGGCAATATAAAAGAATTTGTACACATCATCTTAAAAATAAGTAACCACAATTTACTTAACTGCACATAATAAGTTGATTTAGTTACTTGAAGAATAAGTCATACAACCTGCTACAACAGGTTAAATTATACTTATGATATGTAAGCAGTTATGCATAGTCAACTTACAGCTTGTTTGGATGATTGTTACCTATTGTATTGTATCGTATCGTATTGTTACTTTAAATATAATGTTTGTTTTAATTGTTACTTAAATTTATTGTATCGTATTGTTAATTCCGTTGTCACGTAACGACGAAATGCGTCACTTTATGTAACGACCGATTTGGTGTGGTCGCATCGTTACCTCGTCTTTTTCTCTCATCTCACCCTTCATTATTATTAAATAATTTATCTTATCATTTACCCTATTTTTTTATATAATAATATTACCTCGTATCATAAATTTTCTTTATAATATTGCAAGTTTATCATTTACCCTCTCTTTTTATATAAATAATTTTACTTCGTATCATAAAATTTGTTTATAATATTGCAAGTTTATTCTTCATATTGTTGGTACGTGATATCATAAAACGACAACAAACGATACAATCTATCCAAATATTGTATACATCAAACGGTACAGTACAATACAATACGATACAATACATTATGAAACAATACGTAACAACCATCCAAACAAGTTGTTAATCTCTTTGTCGTTTGGCAATATTAACTAACAATAGATTTTATTTATTTATTTTAGGTGGAGTAGTTGGAATCATTTTGGCTGCAACATTGATGAGAAAGTCATAAGAGAAACTGGTAAGTATTAACTACTGATACTAAGTGATTTACTATTTGTTATTTGCCAGCATTGCTTAATTTAACCCCTGAGATGTTGAACTTTCTTTTGTTTGACAGCTGATGCCTTGGTTTCAACTGGTCTTGATAAGCTTGGATATAAGTATGTTAATATTGGTATGTCCTCAACCAAAGATGGATCCAGGAATTACAAACAATGGATAAATCTTTTAATATATACACATAATTTTTAAGAATTTTTTCTGTACAATGATCTGAGTCCAAAATAGTTGGTGCTACTAATCAATAGAAATTGTTTGTTTATTAATGTATAATATACATATTTTATACATAATGAATGTATATTTATGTATATTTTGGCTAGCGGATGTAATTAGTTTTGGCCAGCCTGCCAAATGTGTTAAAAGCCAGGTACTAAAGCCATGTGTAACATTTTTCTTTTTAGATGATTGCTGGGCTGAACCTCAACGCGATGATCAGGTGATCTTGTCTCAACTGGAAACTGTGTTTAGTACTACAGTTCAGTTTATTTTATGTACTATCTTCCTTACTAGTTTTGTTTGCTAATAAAATCTAAATTTCCAGGGAAATTTTGTAGCTAAAAAGTCCACATTCCCTTCTGGAATGAAAGCTCTCGCTGATTATGTTCACAGTAAAGGTCTTAAGCTTGGAATCTACTCAGATGCAGGGTAAACAGAACTTGCACATGAAATTCATTTTAAAATGATATTCTGGGTAATGAAGGGGAGCCTTGGCGTAACTAGTAAAGTTGCCTCCAGGTGACCAGGGTTCGACCCGTGGAAATAACCTCTTGCATAAATGCAGAGTAAGGTTGCGTACAATAGACCATTGTGGTCCTGCCCTTCGTCAGACTTCACGCATAGTGGGAGCTTAGTGCATCGGACTGCCCTTTATTCTTGGTAATAAAAATCATCATTTTATATTATTCTGCAGGTATTATACTTGCAGCAGAAAAATGCCTGGTTCACTTGGTCATGAGGAACAAGATGCAAAAACTTTTGCAGCATGGGTAAGTAATATTTTCCTGATTAATGTTGATAGTTTTTAATAGTAAAACAATTCGAATATAATTGTAAGTAACAACATTTTCATTCAGGGAATTGATTATTTGAAGTATGACAATTGCAACCATGATGGAACAAAGCCAACTGTGCGGTAAATATATCTGTTGTTTCTGTTCAACTCGTGTCTATCGTATGTTTTTTTCTTAACAGGGCGTCCTGCCTTTGTGTAGGTATCCTGTAATGACAAGAGCTCTAATGAACGCTGGACGGCCTATCTTCTTTAGTCTTTGTGAATGGTGTGACACATGTTTTCTTCTTCTCTGGTTTCTCTGCTGTCATTTCACACTATTATATTGATGCTATGTATGTACCTATTTAATTTATATAGGGGTGACTTGCATCCGGCGTTGTGGGGTGGCAAAGTAGGTAACAGCTGGAGAAACACGATCGATATTCAGGATACATGGGAAAGGTAATAATACATTTATAAATTGATAGATTTCATGTATACTTTGATCTTGAATCTGAAAAATCTTGTTCATTTATGCTTGTTTGACAGCATGGTTTCGCGAGCAGACCAGAATGAAGTTTATGCAGACCTTGCGCGACCTGGTGGTTGGAATGGTTAGTATTAAACATGATGCTTTTTAGTTTTTTTTGTTAAAATCCCATATTCTTACAATGTTTGAAAAACAGATCCTGATATGCTTGAGGTGGGAAATGGAGGTATGACAAAGGATGAATACATTGTCCACTTTAGTCTCTGGGCAATTTCAAAGGTAAAAAAAAAAACAGGCAAATTTATATTTCACTTTTTATTAGGACTATCTGTGCTTCTCAGGTCAGAATGTATGAACCATTTTGAACATCCTTACTGATTCCAGGCTCCCATTATCATCGGTTGTGATGTGATAAACTTATCAAATGATACCAAAGAAATACTTGCCAACCAAGAGGTCATTGCTGTGAACCAAGGTAAGTTAACAGCAACTAGTCATTAGTTATGATTTATACGCGAAACCAGATCCTTTTGAGTAGTTTTTCAAGGTATTAACACTCATTTCATTGCTTTAAACAGATGAATTAGGTATCCAGGGCAAAAAGGTTCGAATGCAAGGCGATCTCGAGGTGTGGGCAGGACCTCTATCAGGCTATAGAGTAGCTCTAGTGCTTCTCAACCGCGGCTCCACAAAAATAGAAATAACAGCTCTCTGGGAAGACATTGGCATCCCTCCAGACAGTGTTGTAGAGGCAAGAGATCTTTGGGAGGTATAGCCAGTCCTCTCTATAACAACATCGATCCCTATATAACAGTCATTCACTATAAAAATCAAGTTTTTGTTGGAACCGATCTATAACAGCATTTTACTATAGTAGCCAAAAAATATCGGAACAAATGAAACTGTTATAGAGAGGTTTGACTGTTTATGTTACAAACTTAAAAATTCCTAACTCTCTCCTATATATGGAAGAATTATAACCATTATTCACTCACCGATTGCTAGCTCTATACATATATTTGTTGGATTCCTTTTTGCATATTTTTTGTTGCAAAATAAAATGGTTGTGATTTTGAGATGCAGCACAAGACAATGGAGACAAGATTTGTAGGGAATTTGACAGCAACAGTGAAGTCTCATGCATGCAAGATGTATGTATTGAAGCCTATTGCTTCATGAGGATCCAGAGAATGCTTGACAGATTTCTTCCTCCCATTTTGTTATATGCTTACATGACAATACTAAACTAGCTAGTCATTTGTCTTTGTTTTGTTCTATATGCAGTTCAAGATTTCTTTTATGTTCTTGTTGGTGATTTCTAATGTGAATTTGGCAGAACGTATATGGAGTATAGAGTATTAATTAAACATCACTAAGAGCCTGTTTGGCCAAATTTCTTGGAGGCCAAAAGTACTTCTTTTCGTCAAAAAATACTTTTTGAAAAATTTAAGGTGTTTGGCCAAGATGAAAAAGTACTTTTGAGCGATAGCAGAAGTAGTTTTTCTGCTTTTTAGGAGAAGCTACAAGTTCTAGCTTCTTCCAAGCAGAAGCAGAAAATTAATTTGTTCAAGAGAAAAATAACCTTACAATTAATTAATATCTTTCAAATTATTCCTCATTAATTTAATATTTTTTTGTTTTTCTTTTTATTTCTACCATACCTTTCTTCTCTTTTTTATTTTAATCATATTTTTATTCTCTTTCTCCTATCCCTAATAATAGAATTTTTATTTATATCGAATAGTGTATTTTGATATATTTAAATTATCTATTCAATGTTATTTCTTTGGAATTAGTTTATATTTTTACTTTATGTTTTATAGTTTAATTAATCCTTTTATGAGAAATATTTAAATCCATTTTTCTTTTTGGAATAATACTAACTGCAAACTGAACTTTTACTGTCCCTTTTTCTTAATTTGATGTTTAAAAGTACTTTTTGGAAAGATTGACCATACACAATGAGCTTGCAAAAAGCACTACTCAAATGAATTGGCCATTTTGCAAAACTTTTGAACAAAAATACTTTTCAAAATAAGTAATGTTTGGCAGCTTGGCCAAACGGGCTCTAATAAGATGGGAATACAAACTCATGTCATTAAATTTATCTCCTATGTTCCATTTTATATGGAGACTAGTAAATTTGTTCGCGCTTCGCGCGGTTAAATTAATGATATGTTCCTTTTATAAATGCCTGAATTAAAATTAATGTTATTGAAGCAGTCATGTTATTATAGAAATCATTTTTATCTAATAAATAATTAAGTTAAAAATTATTCTTGTTCTGCTTCTTTGTCTCCAAATTCTACACCTTTCTAGTTTAAACAGTTGCAAAAACTTAAACATAACCTTCCCGTCCCAATTATATTATTAAGATTTTTAATAAATATTTTTTAAAAGCTTCTATTCTCACGATTTTATATATTTTATTAATGAAAAGAAAAAAGAAAGTTTTTCATTTGATCATATTCTCATTACCTTCTTGAAATTTTTTAAATTTCCTTTCTCTTATTTTTTCTCTTTATCAGTCCTTCCGTTGCTTATATTTTTTCTTATCTTTTCCATCTTGATAATTTTCTGTCATGTGCTCCTATCACTTCCTTATGTATATTCATTCAAATTACTATTTACGGTTTCCCACCCTTCATCCTCTCTTTTTCATCTCTTTACCTTTTCTAATCTTTTTTATTTTCTCTATCATATTCATATCTTTCTATTCCGTAAATTTAGAAACTACTACTATCCTTCCCTAAAATAATTAACTCAATTCTCATTTCTACTTCTACTTATCTTATGAAAAATTACGAAACTCGATTTTTTCCCCTCTTGATTAACTTTTTCTCGTAATGTTCATAATTTATGTGATATTTAGAGAGCCAGTAGTCACTTCTTCAATAATCTTAGTTATAATTATCTATCTTCCTCTTCTTCCACCAACATCTCTTTTTTTAATTTATAAACATCACGTGCCAATACAATGCATAATTGATTGCTCGAATATCTCTCAAGTGTTAGCAAATGAGAAACTGTTATCAAATTAATTACCCCTTTTTCTATTAATCTTATAAAAACTCCAAAAATCTTTGTCTCTTGATTAATCACTTTTGGCATTATAATACACCTATCTTATAAATTGACAGAGAGGAGTCCGGAAAAATACCCCTTACGCATACATAGCTAAAACCATAGATAAACGTAGTAGATTTGAAGAAATTGGCGAGACGGCTTCTTTAAAACTGTCAAAAGGCCATTAAAAGGTGTCGGGACACAAACCATATCAATTATTTTCAGATGAGGAAAATAATCTTATTTTTCAAATTGTCATTTGTTTTGAGCATGTAATCATACTTTCTCAATTATTTTTAAAATAATAAAACAACAAACAAAATTCAATGTAAATTATTACAATCATTCCTCAAAAATAAATAAAAAAAGAACATCTTAATGCAAAACAAAAAGGCAAAGTTATTACTTATTACATGTAAATTCACACTATAACCACAAGCCTACAACATGCTAAAAGAGTAACACCATATATATATATATATATAT
>ML272547.1:8143-51280 GCA_005239495.1 Nicotiana undulata | reverse complement strand
GTATCTAATATTTTAAGTTTAATTCAAACTTGTGTTATTTTAATTTTATTAGACGTATTATGCTTAATGTTGTAGTTTGTTAAATTAATTTGATGTACTATTAATTTATTACGCAATGTTAGTGCAAGTTTTAAGTACTATTATTATTAATTTGAAGAAACTTACTTGAATTACAATACATTAGTAATAGTTATATAATATAATTTATAATAAGTGCAAGTTTGAATATCTCTTTACTATTTTTTTTGTTTGTTTAAACTTGAATTACAAGATATAAGTAATACTTATATAATATAATTTACAATAAATAGTCTTAGATAATATAATATAAATACATAAAAAATAGCCAACGGCTATAATTTCAAAAACTAGCCGTTTGGAAAGTTTAAAAATAGCCAACTGGCCCCCAAACTTTTTATAATTATACTTTTTCCCTATTCTCAACTATAAATACCCCCTCATTCTTTCATTATTACTCACAAAATCATCAATCTCCCTCAATCTCTCTCTACTCAAATTCTCAATTCAAGTTAAGTCATGCTCGGTGGTTCTAGAAATAACCCATTTATTCGGGAACACTATAATGTGGTAGAAGAAAATGAAGAATTTTACATAGTAAAGTGCAAGCACTGTGGTCGTGTCTACACTTGGCGTCCAAAGTTGACCGGCACGGGCTCTTTAAGGAGGCATATAATAAAGAGTTGTCTTAGGCGTTCTCAAGACATTCGTAATGTTATAGTTTCTTAATTTAATTTGAAGTACTATTAACTTATTATGCAATATTAGTGCAAGTTTGAAGTACTATTATATTAATTTGAAGAAACGTACTATTTTTTGTGTTTAAATATGAATTACAATATTTATATCACAAAGATTTACAAGAAATTTCCTTACATAAAAAAAAATTAAAAAAAATTGCCCGGCCCCGTTTGGCCCGCGGGCCCGGCTCGCTTAGCCCGGGCCCGGGCCGCTTAGCCCGGGCCCATGTGGGCTTAGGCCCGTGGGGGGCCGGTTCCACCCATATAGCCCGTTTGGCCCGGGCTCATTTAGCCCGGGCTCGGCCCGTTAGCCACCCTTAGCTTCAACCCATTTAGAGACATAATCCACCGCCACGAGAATGTATGTGTTCCCACAAGAGATAACAAACAGGCCCATGAAATCGATACCCCACACATCAAAAACATATCCACTTCGAGAATAGCATTGAGAGGCATCTCATCTTTCTTTGAAATTCCCCTGGCCCTCTGACACTCATCACATCTCTTTACTAAATCACCGGCATCTTTATACAAAGAGGGGCAAAAGAAACCACAGCTCAGCACCTTTGAAGCAGTTCTTTCCCCTCCATGATGACCACCATATGGTGAGGAGTGGCAAGACTCAAGAATCGACCGTTGTTCTTCTTTTGGTACACATCGCCGGATGACCCCATCAGTGCAAATCTGGAATAAATATGGCTCATCTCAATAGAAGTCCATGCTATCCCTCCTAAGCTTCTTCCTTTGGTTAGAAGAGAGCTCACAAGGGACAACACTGTGACAAAATAGTTGGCCATGTCGGCAAACCATGGCATTTATTGGATTGACACCGAAAGAAGTTGATCATCGGGGAAACTGTCATTGATCTCAAGCCCATCAGAAGATCGACCTTGCTCCTCCAATCGAGAAAGATGGTCGGCCACTTGGTTTTCGCACCCTTTTCTATCAACAATTTCCAAGTCGAACTCTTGAAGCAACAATACCCAACACATGAGTCTCGCTTTGGAATCCTTTTTGGTCATGAGATACCGGAGTTCCGCATGGTCAGTTTGAACTATGACCTTGGCACCCATCAAGTAAGGACGGAATTTCTCCATCGCAAAGACTATTGCCAAAAGCCCCTTCTCCGTGACAGTGTAATTAATTTGGGCCGAGTTCATAGTTTTGATAGCATAATAAATAGGGTGGAAGATCCTGTTCACCCTTTGGCCCAACACCGCTCCCACAACTACATCACTCGAGTCACGCATAAGCTCAAAAAAAGAGCTCCAATCAGGCACCGTGATGATACGAGTTGTGGTAAGCTTGTGCTTCAACAATTCAAAGGCACTCATGCAATTCTCATCAAAATGAATTTGGCATCTTTCTCAAGCAATTTGCATAAAGGATTGACCACCTTAGAGAAGTCCTTAATGAAACGCTGATAGAACCCGGCGTTCCCAAGGAAACTCCGGACTCCCCTAACCGAAGTTTGTGGTGGTAACTTAGAAATCACCTCAATTTTCGCTTTGTCCACTCCAATACCGTTCCTCGAGATTTTGTGACCCAACACTATACCGTCTTCCACCATAAAGTGGCATTTTCCCAATTCAACACCAAGTTGGTTTCTTCACAGCGATCAAGGACTTTGTTAAGATTACTCAATCACTCATCGAAAGAATCCCCAACTACACTGAAGTCATCCATAAGCACCTCAAGGAAATCTTCAACCATATCTTTAAATATCGTCATCATGCACCGTTGGAAAGTGGCGGGTGCATTGCACAGACCAAAAGGCATCCGGGCGTAAGAAAAGGTATCATACAGACATGTGAAAGTGGTCTTCTCTTGATCCTCCGGGGAAATCAAAATCTGATTATAGCCTGAATACCCATCCAGAAAGCATTAGAAAGCCCGACCCGCAAGCCTATCTAACATTTGATCCAAGAAGGGAAAGGGGAAATGGTCTTTGCGGGTCACTTTGTTAAGCTTGCGGTAGTCCATACACACCCTCCATCCGGTAACCGTTCTTGTAGGAAAGAGCTTATTTTTGTCATTTTGGACCACTGCCATTCCACCCTTTTCCGGAACGCATTGGACCGGAGAAGTCCAAGCGCTATCCGAAATTGGATAGACAGCCCCCGCATCGAGCCATTTTATGATCTCTTTCTTCACCACCTCTTGCATTGCCTCGTTGAGCCTCCTTTGATGTTCTACAGAGGGCTTTGCTCCATCCTCCAAGATGATTTTGTGCATGCAAAAGGCGGGGCTAATACCTCGAATGTCTGCAAGAGTCCATCCTATTGCTTTCTTCCTCCTCCTTAGCATATTTAAAGTTGAGTCTACCTGCACTTGGGTTAGGCAAGAGGAAAGAATGACAGGCAAAGTCCGTTATGGACCAAGATATTCATACCTGAGGTGGGAGGGTAGTGGCTTCAACTCCAAAGTCGGGGGCTCTTCAATTGAAGGCTTTGTTGGTGGAGTCTTCCGGTTCTCCAAGTCCAATGATAGCTTTCTGGGACCATAGGAGTAAGAACCCATGCCTTGAAGGGCATTGGTACTTTCAAGAAAACCATCAACCACGGTGTCCTCGTGGTCCAATAAGGCAGCCTCCACTAGATCATCCACATGGATCATAGAGCTTGCATCATCAATAATAACCTCAAAAACGAGGTCCATAAAAGAGCATACTTTTGTATTGTTGGGCTGCTTCATTGATTTACAAACATGGAATACCACCTTCTCACTACCCACTCGGAAAGTGAGCTCCCCAGCTCCACATCAACCAAGGCCTTCCTCCTTGCAAGGAAGGGCCTTCCCAAAATGATGGGGACCTCAAAATCCACTTCACAATCCAGAATGACAAAGTCCGCGGATAAATAAATTTGTCAACCCGCCAACACATCATCAATTATCCCTAGGGGCCTCTTCATCGACATATCCGCCATTTGCAAATGCATTGAGGTCGCCCTAGGTAGCCCAATTCCCCAAGTTTTAATACCGAGTATGGCATCAAATTTATACTCGCTCCAAGGTCACACAAGGCTTTGGCAAAATCCGCACTCCCAATAGTGCAAGGAATGGTAAAAGCTCCCGGGTCTTTAAGTTTGGGTGCCATTGAATGTACTATATCACTCACTTGGTGAGTCATCTTGATGGTCTCACACTCCATAGATCAATTTCTAGTGACTAAGTCCTTCATGAACTTAGCGTAAACAGGCATTTGTTCCAAGTCTTCAACCAACGGGACATTGATGGAAAGATTCTTCATCATATCAATAAACTTCTTGAACTGAGTCTCTTTCTTTTGTTTGGCCAACCGTTGAGGGTAAGAAGGAGGGGGCCTAGGCAATGGTGCCTTGGCTTGTGGGACCACTGGTTCCGGCATATCAATCACGTGTTCCCTAGACGGGTTCACGTCCCTTTGCAAGTCCTCCCCATTATCATGTATATCAATTCTCACCTCACTTGTAGTTGGCTCTTCCACCACTTGCTCAGTTTCAATTGGTAATTCATCATGGGGCATTTCATCATCAACAACAACAATTTGCCTTTGCCTAGAAGTACTTGCTTCACCACCTTATCCACTTCTCGTGGTCACCGCCATGGTGTGACCGGTATTATTATTGTTCCCACTCTTGGGGTTCACCACCGTATAACTTGGTAGTGCACCCTTTGGGCGTGTGTTTAAGGCATCAGAAATTTGGCCCACTTGCACTTCAAGGTTCTAATGGAGGTGTTGTGAGAGGCCAACTGAGCATCGGAGTCTGCATTTCGCTCCATCATCTGCTTGAACATGTGTTCAATTCTCCCCATATCATTGCTTGATGAGCTTTGTACTTGAGATTGGTACGGGGGTGGATTACTTGGTTGTTGGTACATCGGAGGCCTTTGAAAGCTCGACCCCTGGTTACCATTTTCACCCCAATTGTTGTTTTTGTTGTTGCCTCCACTCCAATTGTCATCATTGTTGTTCCCCCATTGTCGATCATTGTTGTTCCCCCAATTCCGTGCATTGTTGTTATTGTTCCAATTTCTTTGTCTTTGATTACCCCAATTTTGATTGTTGCCTTGGTTTCTCCAGTTTTGACTGTTTCCTTGACCTTGGTAATTGTTAGCATACATCCCATCCTCTTCTCGATCATCATATTCCTCTTCTTGACCATATCCACTTGGCCCTTGGTCACCCTGATCATTGTTGCTTTGCTTAGAATTTCCCTGGGGTCTTCTTTGGTTCACTCCCTCCATGGAATTTACTTGCTTAGGCCTTTGTAATTGTTGAAGTTGGGCCTTTGCACGTTGGTTCATAGTGGTTGTGAGCTCGGCAATTTCTTTCCCATGTTCTTGAAGTTCCTTGTGAAGACAATTGACACCAGTCTCACCCTGAGGTACGTTTGCTCTACTTTGCCAAGCTGACGATGTGTCAGCCATCTCATCTAATATCTCACATGCCTCGGGGTAACTCAATTTCATGAAATTTCCACCAGCCAACTGATTGACCACACATTGATTGACAGTGTTTATCCCTCGATAGAAAGTCTGCATGATCATGGCTTCATTCATGTCGTTGTTCGGACATTCCTTAACCATGGTCCGATATTTCTCCCATATCTCATGCAAAGGCTCGTTGGGTTCTTTCTTAAAGGCCAAGATTTCATCTCTGAGCGCCACCATATGACTTGGTGAAAAGAATTTAGTAATGAATTTTTTCGGGAGCTCATCCCAAGTGGATATTGAGTGGTTGGGAAGCCGCTCAAGCCAGTCAAGAGCCTTCCCTCGAAGAGAGAAGGGGAATAACCGAAGTCTCAATGCATCCTCTGAGACATTCGTCTGCTTACTACCCCAGCAGGTATCCACAAAGCCCTTTATATGTTTATAAGCATTCTGCTGCGCAGCTCCGGTGAAATAACCCCTCTACTCCAAAAGGGTAAGCATCACATTTTTTATCTGAAAATTTCCCGCCCTAATCCTCGGCGGGACAATGGCACTAGCATACCCCTCGTTTGGAAGAACCCGAGGGGCAGATCTAGCAGCTGGAGGCGGAGGAGGATCTTGATTATCCTCATTAATATTGGTCGATCGGTCTCGTCTGGGAGGAGGTACTTGATTTATTTCCTCTTCTTGGTTGTCATATACCTCCTCCATGATGTTTTCCAAAGGATCTGCCATTAGAACTGAAATGATTCAACACACACGTTAATAGAAAAAGGAAAGAAAAACACTTAACACTACTATTCACGTAGATAATCAACACCGTATAACTCCCCGACAACGGCGCCAAAAATTGATCGGCTCTCACCCACACTACTATTAAAGTAGGAAGATGAGGGTCGGTACAGCTTTTACCCGAAAGGTCGGGATCGAATCCTCAGGGAGTTATGATTTGGAGTGAGTTTCTAAGTGATCTAGCAATGGTTCATGTTCTTGATTACACTTTTTATCATTGATGGTTTTGTACTATAACTATGATTTATACTAATAATGATTGCAATTGAACTACCAATATCTTTTTAGGTTGTTTTCTAAAAGGATAAAGGCACTAGGGTTATGACTTCTACCTAGGCGAGTAATTAACGGATTCTAATACCTGAGGCAAAGATGTTATTCGGGGAGTTTATGATATAGCCAAATGCTCCAAAGTTACCCACTCTATACCTCTCGTTAGTTTGAGTGGCTATGCCTAATTTCCTTTCTCAAGGTCAATTGGGTGTCAAATGTGCACAAGCAATATGGGCTCAAGTAGGGTTTTACTCTCTCGAGGTTTAACCCGTTAATTGGGACTATCAATTCTCATGATTTCATCCCAATTCCTTGTTGGGTTGATTTTCTAAACTCAAGTCCTCTTTCTCAAGAAGGACCCAAGTCAATTGAACACCAATTAATGTTTGCAACCACTAATCTTAACAATAAAACCATAAATCAACCCAATTATCCATCACCCATAAACATCTAAGCCTTAATTTAGAGAACTCATGAATTACCCACACTAGGGTTGAGCCACAACCCTAGCTAATGGGTTTAGCTACTCATAATCAATGAAGAAATCACAGAAATAGATGAAGCAAAACCCATGTAATTGAGTTATAAGCTAAAATATGAAGATTCAATGTTAAAATGAAGCTAAAATTGCAACAAAAGATGAAAGGAAAATATCCACGAGCTGCTCACTACTGCTGATGCCAAGCGTCCTAAAAAATACAAAAGAAGCTATTTATACCCAGCCAAAAATTCTGGACAAAAATACCCCTACGGGGTTACCGCGGACCGCGAAGAATGGATCGCGGTCCGCGGTGGACTTCTTCGCCTCATGGATTATGTCTATGAAACTTCTTGACCGCGGACCGCATAAAATGAACCGCAGTCCGCGGTGCCCTTAGTCTTCAAAATCGGGTCCTCTTAATCTTACCACAGCGGACCGCAAAGATTGGACCGCGGCCGCGGTGGACTTTAGCCTTCAAAACACCTCTATGAACTTCACCACCGCGGGCCGCGAAGATCGGACCGCGACCGTGGTGCACTTGGCCTTGAAATGGCTTCTCTGAACTTTACCACCGCGGACCGCGAAGATTGGACCGTGGCCGCGGTGGTCACTTGAGGTAGCCCTTTTGTTGTTCTTGGTACTTGTGCAAGATTCAATCCTTTTTTTTAGCAGATGTTTGACTGTTTGTCACCCTTTTTGGCTCAATCCCTGCAACAAGCACAACATGTCAGCTTTTTGGGCTATTTTTACGGACAAATGTATTCAAAACTTAAGCAGTTTAGAGCATAAAACAAGGTAAAATCCCTAGTCATCATCTTTCGGGGTCGGCTCGAGCAAATTCCTCGGCTTCCTGGTGTCAAATCGAGGAATCAAAATCAACCCCGATAATATTAAGGCCATCGAGGATATCACCGTCATAGACACTGTGAAAGTCGCACAAAGTCTAACCGGAAGGATAGCTGCCTTGGGTTGATTCATTTCGAGGTCATCAGATCGGAGTCACAGGTTCTTTTCCTTACTAAAGAAGAAAAATAATTTTGCATGGACTCCGGAATGCTAACAAGCATTGGAGGAGTTGAAGCGACACTTATCAAGCCCACCTATACTCCACACTGTAAAGGCAGATGAGAAGATGTACTTATACTTGACAATGTCCGAGATATCGGTAAGTGGTGTACTAGTTCGAGAAGATCACGGTACACAGTTTCCTATTAATTATGTAAGTCGGACCTTAGGAGATGCTGAAAATAGGTATCCACACTTAGAGATTGACACTTGCATTAATAAGCGCATCTAGAAAATTAAAGCCATATTTCGAGTGTCACCCCATATGTGTGATTTACCACTTATCCACTCTGAAATCATTTGCACAAGCCCGAGTTATCGGGCCGATTGGCCAAATGGGTCGTCAAACTTGCTGGGTACGATATCGAATATCAACCCCGAACGGCCATCAAGTCTCAAATTTTAGTAGACTTCATGATCGATTTTATGCCAACCCTCGTACCTGAAGAGGAAAAGGAACTTCTACTAAAATCGGGTACATGATCGGGGGTATGGACCCTCTTCACGGATGGTGCCTCGAATGTGAAAAGGTTTGGGATTGGCATTGTTTTGAAACCGCCCACGGGCAATATTATTAGACAATCCATTAAAACTGCCAAATTAACTAACAATGAGGCAGAGTGTGAGGCTATGATTGTAGGTCTCGAGTTAGCTAAAAGCTTGGGAGTGGAAGTCGTCGAAGCTAAATGTGACTCCCTACTGGTAGTTAACCAGGTAGACGGAACCTTAGAAGTTCGATAGGACAGGATGCAAAGGTATTTAGACAAATTGAATTTAACCTTGCACCATTTTAAAGAGTGGACTCTACAACATATACCTCGAGAACAAAATACTGAGGCCGATGCACTTGCCAATTTGGGGTCGTCGGTCAAAGAAGATGAGATCAGCTCGAGGACTGTCATCCAACTCTCCAGCTCTGTGATCAAGGAGGGACATGCTGAAATAAATTCTACGAGCTTAACCTAGGACTGGAGAAACAAATACATCGAGTACCTGAAGAAGGGTAAGCTACTGTCGGATCCCAAAGAATTGAGGATCTTACGGACTAAAGCAGCTCGATTCACATTAGACGGAGATGGAACATTTATATAGGAGAACGTTCGATGGTCCATTGGCAGTGTGCTTGGGACCGGAAGATACTGACTATGTTCTGCGAGAAATCCACGAGCGCACTTGTGTGGAACCATTCCGGCGCCGAGTCACTAGTTCGAAAGGTCATCAGAGCGGGATATTGTTGGGATTACATGGACAACACTCTAAGGAGTTCGTTCGGAGATGCGATAAATGTCAAAGGTTTGCACCGATGATCCGCCAGCCCAGCGAACAACTTCACTCGGTCTTATCCCCATGGCCATTCATTAAATGGGGAATGGACATCGTCGCTCCTCTACCATCGGCCCCAGGTAAAGCTAAGTTCATATTATTTATGGCTGACTATTTCTATAAATGGGTTGAAGCACAAGGCTTCGAAAAAGTTAGGGAAAAAGAAGTGATCAATTTTATATGGGATCGTGTCGCATGCCAATTTGGGATACCCGCAGAAATAGTATATGATAATGGAAAACAGCTCATTGGCAGAAAAGTAACGAAATTCCTTGAATATCACAAAATAAAGAGGATGCTATGGACATCGTATCACCCAAGTGGGAACGGACCAACAAACAAGTCTATCATCCAAAACTTGAAGAAAACTTCTATGGGATTTGAGGTTAAATTCATTGATTTTGATGATATTTTGGTGATTTAAATGCTTGAATAAGTCCGTAGGATGATTTGGGAGTCATGTGTGTTTTTAGTATAGAGCCCCGAGGGCTCGGGTGAGTTTTGGGTAGTTAACGGGGTGTGCAAAGTGGAAAACTCTGGTGTTTTTGATGAATTGTTGGTGACTGGTGTAATACCCTTCGCGAACGCGAAGGGTAAATTATGGTGGCATGGGTTTTACTCTAAGAGAACGCGTAGAGAGAGACGCAAACGCGGAGCAGTGGGCAGTGCTTCTACTCGAACGCGTCCCCAGGGGTGCGAATGTGTAGGCTTAGGGTGAGGTCGGGGCAGGGTAGTTTTGTTCTTCGCGAACGCGGGCGTAGGATCGCGAACGCGGAGGCCTAGGAAGTCATACCTTCGCGAACGCGGCCTTGGCTCCCCAAACGCGGCCAGGGGTCCGCGAACGCGAAGGGTAATTTTTCCCAGTTATTAAAAGTACCCCAAAAACAGAATACCATACGGGATTTCATAATTTTTCACCTCCTCCTTCTTCTCCAACCCCTATTGACGACCTCCAAGCCATTTCTCCTCCATAACCACTTGGGTAAGTGTTCCTAACACCAATTTCTTCTATATTTCTTCCCTAATCACTAGAATCTAGGCCTATAATCCTAAAATAAAAGTAGAAATTAGGGGTTTTGGGTAGAGTTAGGGTGTATGGGATTTTGGGTAATTCAACCTCAATTTGGTGTTGGATTTCAAAATAAGTCATATATTTGAACTTGTGGGGGTATTGGTAATCGGGTTTTGGTCCGAGCCTCGTGTTTGGACCAAGCGGGCCCGGGGTCGAATGTTGGTATTTTTGGAAGAATGCAAGGAATTGTATAATTAGGCTAGGGGATTGTATTAATGAGTCATTATTGATGTTAATAAGTTAATTATATCTAGATATTGTCGTTTCGGAGTTGAATTCAAAAGGAAAGGCGGTGTTAGAAGCTTGAATTGCTATTCTTGAACCCCATGTAAGTGTCTTTCCTAGATTTGGTGAGGGAATAGGTATTTTATGCTATGTGCTAAGTGTTTATCATGTTCAATGCATAGGTGAGGTGACGAGTACCTATGCGTTGTGTGTCAAGCATGCCCGTGAGTCCATTTTTTATGAAATGCTTATTATTACTTCCATATTCAGTGTATTGTGAAGTTGTCTATACTTGAAAGTTGATTGTTGTTGAAACTCCTTGTTGATGAACTTGCGATGTAATGGTTCTATTGAGGACCCAACTATAAATTATATACGTGAAAATATTGGTTATAGCTGAGACCCTTGTCGGGCAACTGTTATGATATTGACTGAGATATCCCCCTTGTCGTCTGTTTATGATCTGTATTTCCACTATGCCGCATTCCTTGCCATCTGATATTGTCATTTTTATGGTGAGGAAGAGTGTAAATCACGCAGGGTGATGTCGTTCCATGATTGACATTGATTACATCATAAAATGCATAGTGAGGAAGAGAGTAAAAGCACGAAGGTTGATGTCGTGCCATGATTCACATTGATTAAAAGCACGAAGGTTGATGTCGTGTCATGATCTATATTGCCTCACATTATACATTGCATTGTGAGGAAGAGAGTAAAAGCACGAAGGGTGATGTCGTGCCATGATTTATATTATCTTATATCATTCATCGCATTGTGAGAAGAGAATAAAAGCACGAAGGGTGATGTCGTGCCATTACATACATTGCTCGTATTTATACTTGTTACGATAGCATTCTTGTTAATTTGCCCTTTTGTTTTCCCCTATGTGTTAATTAATTGTTCTTATCTCTCACTTGTCACCCCCATTGATTGCTCCCGTATCCCATGATTATCTGTTTATTCCTGTGTTTGTCCGTGCTATATCTTATAGAACTGTACAGGTAGATTACCGTTGTCAAGTCTAGCCTCGTCACTACTTCGGCCGAGGTTAGGCTTGACACTTACTCAGTACATGGGGTCGGTTGTACTGATACTACACCTGCACTTCTTTATGTTGTGCAGATCCCGCAGCCGGACCTAGTGGACATCGTTAGATGGAGTATCCTTCAGTCCACCTCGGAGATTGCAAGGTAGACTCGCAGACGTTCGTGGGCCTTAACGTCTCCTCTATCCCTTTTTCTTCCTTCTTGTCTTTTTCATTTATCTCCAAAGACAGTTGTATACAGTTATTGTTCAGCCCTTGGTTGTAGTAATCTTTTAGTATGTTCGTGAGCTAGTGACTCCAAATTCGGGGATTGTTACAACGTATTGTATTTGTTTCTATCACTTAGTCCTGTTTTTATCTATTTCCGTTGTTAAGATTTTTAAACTACTTTTGGTTAATTCTGTTAATTCGGTGTTATCATGTTAGTTTAACTGCACACGTTGGCTTGTCTAGCGGGTTCAACGTTAGACGCAGTCACGGCCTGAAGTGGGATTTCGGGTCGTTACAAGTGGGTATCAGAGCACTAGTTTGCTTAGGTATCACAACTCACGGACAAACTTGGTAGAGTCTGAGGGATTGGTACGGAGACGTCTGTACTTATCCCTCAGAGGCTGCAAAGTTAGGAATAACTTCATATATTTCATTCTATGTTGTGCCAATTGAGTTCTAAATACTAATTGAGTCCCTAATTACTCTCTCGCAGATGGCGAGAATGCGTGCTTCCTCATCGACAGATCAGCAGCCTGATCCTCATATTGCAGCTCCTACGAGGGGCCACGGCCGAGGCCGTGCTAGAGGCCGAGGCAGAGCTAGGGCAGCGGCTCCAGTAGAGGACCCACAGGTAGACTATGCCGCTGAGGTTCCTGCTCAGACAGTCTCAGTTGGACCAACTCAGGTCCTAGAGGGATTCATTGCTACCCCAGTGCTTCAGGACGCTCTAGTCCGCTTGGTAGGACTTATGGAGAATGTGGCTCAGGCCGGTCTTCTTCCTACTGCACCAGCTGGATCTCAGGTTGGGGAGAGACCCAGACTCCTGTTATTCATACACCGGAGCAGGTAGATCCTCAGTTCCAAACTCCGGTACCTCAGCCAATCGGAGTAGCTCAGCCGGGTATTGCAGCACCGGCAGTTGGGGGAGCAGCCATGTCAGCAGATGCTCTATGGAGATTGGATAGGTTCACCAAGTTATTCACTGCTTTTTTTACTGGTGCACCATCAGAGGATCCCCAGGATTATTTGGACAGCTGCCATGAGGTTCTTCGGAACATGGGCATAGTGGAGTCCAATGGAGTTGACTTTGCTAATTTTCTGTTATCTGGCGCAGCCAAGACTTGGTGGAGGGATTATTGCTTGACCACACCAGCTGGGTCTGCACCTTTGACTTGGACTCAGTTCTCAGAGGTATTCTTGGGGAAGTTCCTTCCCATTACTCAGAGAGAGGATCTTCGGAGACAGTTTGAGCGTCTCCAGCAGGGTTCTATGACAGTCACTCAGTACGAGACCAGGTTTATCACCTTAGCCAGGCATGCATTGATGATACTTCCTACGTATCGATAGAGGGTTCGGAGATTCATTGAGGGATTGGCCAGCCTATCACACTTCAGATGGCTAGGGAGTCAGGTACTGATATTTCCTTCCAGGATGCGGCCGATGTGGCCAGGTGGATTGAGATAATTTTATCACAGAGTGGTGGTCAGAGGGCTGACAAGAGGCCCCGTCACTTTGGTAGATTTAGTGGAGCCTCATCTGGAGGCAGGGATTCTTCCGGCAGAGGACAGTCACCCCGACCTTTTTAGTCAACACTTCAGGTATCTCACCGTGCACCGCCAGCTCCTATTAGTGCACCACCAGCACCTATCCGTGCACCGCCACTTCAGAGTTACCAGGGTGGTTATCAGGGTCGTCCAGGGCAGTTCCATAGTCCCCAGCTATATCTGCAGAGGCTGTGTCACTCTTGTGGTGTTCCGGGGCACATTTCCAGGTACTGTCCCCGAGCTTCTAGTGGTCCCTAGTATTAGAGTTCTCGTGTCATGGTTCTAGTGTCAGGCACACCCCCACCCCCTTAGCCGGCTAGGGGTGGTGGTCGTGGTGCTAGAGGTGGAGGTCAGACTCATAGAGGTGGAGCACAGGCCACGAGGGGCAGGGGTCACACCGCAGCAGGTCGACCCAGAGATGTTCAGATTGGAGGGGCTCCGCCCCGTTTCTATGCTCTTCCTGCCATGCCCGAGGCTGAGGCCTCCGATGCAGTCATCACAGGTACGGTTTCAGTTTGCAGCCAAGATGCTTCGGTGTTATTTGATTCGGGTTCTACCTTCTCCTATGTGTCTTCATATTTTGCCCCTTATTTGAGCATGCCTCGTGATTATTTGAGTACTTCTGTGTATATGTCCACCCCGGTGAGTGATTCTATCATGGTAGATTGAGTCTACCATTCTTGCTTAGTTTTTATTGGGGTTTTGGAGACCCAGGTTGATCTTTTGCTTCTTGATATGGTTGATTTTGATGTTATTTTGGGCATGAACTGGCTATCCCCCTACCATGCTATCCTGGACTGTCATGCCAAGACAGTGACCTTAGCCTTGCCTGGATTACCTCGTTTAGAGTGGAGAGGGACTCCTCGTCATTCTTCTGGTAGAGTTATTTCTTATATGAAGGCTCGGCGCATGGTCGAGAAGGGTTGTTTGGCCTATCTGGCCTATGTTCGTGATTCTAGTGCCGAGGTTCCTTCCCTGGAGTCTGTGCCCGTAGTTCGTGAGTTTCCAGAGGTATTCCCTGCTGACCTTCCGGGTATGCCACCCGGCAGGGATATTGACTTTTGTATTGAGGTAGTTGAGGGCACTCAGCCTATTTCTATTCTGCCGTATCGTATGGACCCGCCAGAGTTGAAGGAATTGAAGGAGCAGTTGCAGGATTTGTTGGATAAAGGCTTCATTACGCCTAGTGTTTCTCCTTGGGGTGCTCCAGTGTTGTTTGTCAAGAAGAAAGATGGCTCAATGAGGATGTGTATTGACTACCGGCAGTTAAATAAGGTTACTATTAAGAACAAGTATCCTTTGCCAAGGATTGATGATATATTTGACCAGCTTCAGAGTGCTACAGTGTTTTCCAAGATAGACTTGAGATCTGGTTACCATCAGCTAAGAATTAGGGCGTCTGATGTCCCTAAGATGGCTTTTTGCACTCGTTCTGGGCATTATGAGTTCTTGGTGATGTCATTTGGGTTGACAAATGCCCCCGCTGCTTTTATGGAGTTTATGAACCGGGTGTTCAGGCCTTATTTGGACTCGTTCGTTATTGTTTTCATTGATGATATATTGGTATACTCTCGCAGCCGAGACGAACATGAGCATCACCTTAGAGTCGTCCTCCAGACTCTGAGGGATAGTCAGTTGTATGCCAAATTCTACAAGTGTGAGTTTTGGTTGAGTTCAGTTGCATTTCTAGGCCATGTGGTTTCATCAGAGGGTATCTAGGTGGATCCCAAGAAGATTTCAGCAGTTAGAGATTGTCCTAGGCCCACTTCAGCCACAGATATTCGGAGTTTCTTAGGCTTAGCAGGTTACTATCGTCGAATTGTGGAGGGCTTTTCATCTATCGCAGCCCCGATGAACAGATTGACTCAGAAGAGTGCTCAGTTCAAGTGGTCTGATGAGTGTGTGGCGGGCTTTCAGAAGCTCAAGACAGCCTTGACCACGACACCAGTGTTAGTATTTCCCTCGGGTTCAGGACCGTATGCCATGTATTGTGATGCTTCACGGGTTGGGCTTGGTGCAGTGTTGATGCAGGACGACAAGGTTATAGCCTATGTTTCTCGTTAGTTGAAGATTCATGAGAAGAACTATCCACTTCACGATTTGGAGCTTGCAGCCATCGTTCACGCTTTGAAAATTTGGAGGCACTATCTGTACGGAGTGCCATGTGAGGTGTTCACGGACCATAAGAGCTTGCAGTATCTGTTCAGACAGAAGGAGTTGAACATGAGGCAGAGGAGATGGTTAGAGTTGCTGAAAGATTATGATATTACCATTCTTTATCATCCGGGAAAGGCCAATGTGATGGTTGATGCCTTGAGCCGGAAGTCAGTTAGTATGGACAATCTTGCCTATTTATCAGTTGGAGAGCGACCTCTTGCGTTGGATGTTTAGGATTTAGCCAACCGATTTGTGAGATTAGAGGTTTTTGAGACTGGCAGTGTTTTGGCCCATATTGTGGCTCGTTCTTCATTGTATGACCGTATTCGGGCCAGGCAGTATGATGATTGTCATTTATGTGTTCTTAGAGATACAGTCTGGCACGGAGGTGCCAAGCAAGTTACGGTGATGATGAGGGATTTTTGCGGATGTAGGGCCGTATTTGTGTACCTTATGTTGAGGGTATTCATGAGTTGATTCTTCAGGAGGCCCATAGTTCCCGGTATTCCTTTCATCCGGGCGCCGTAAAGATGTACCAGGACTTATGGCAGCATTATTGGTGGCGTAGAATGAAGAAGGATATTGTAGCTTATGTAGCTCGGTGCTTGAACTATCAGCAGGTTAAGTACGAGCACAAGAGACCCGGTGGTTTGATGTAGCAGATTCAGCTTCCTGAGTGGAAGTGGGAGCGTATCACCATGGATTTTGTAGTTGGACTCCCACGGACTCAGAGGATGTTTGATGCGGTTTGGGTTGTTGTGGATAGGATGACCAAGTCAGCGCACTTCATTCTGGTATCAGTTTCATATTCAGCGGAGAAGTTGGCAAAGATATATATGAGAGAGATTGTTAGATTGCATGGTGTGCCCATATCCATTATATCAGACCGAGGTACTCAGTTTACCTCCCATTTCTGGAGAGTATTTCAGCGATAGTTGGGCACACAGATTGAGTTGAGCATAGCAATTCATCCTCAGACGGACGGACAGTCCGAGCATACTATTCAGATTTTGGAGGATATGTTGCGAGCTTGTGTCATTGACTTTGGTGGTTCATGGGACCAGTTCTTGCCTTTAGCTGAGTTTGCCTACAACAACAGTTATCAAACGAGCATTCATATGGCTCCATATGAGGCGTTGTATGGTAGACGGTGTCGGTCTCCAGTTGGATGGTTTGAGTCGGGAGAGGCTAGATTGTTGGGTTCCGGGTTAGTTCAGGATTCCTTAGACAAGGTGAAGATTATTTAGGATAGACTTCGCACAACTCAATCCAGGCAGAAGAGTTATGCGAATTGCAGAGTTCGAGATTTGGCTTTCATGATAGGGGATTGGGTGTTTCTTAGATGTCGCCTATGAAGGGCGTGATGAGGTTCGGAAAGAAGGGCAAGTTGAGCCCTAGGTACATTGGTCCATTTCAGATTTTGGATAAGGTAGGAGAGGTGGCTTACAGACTTGCCTTGCCACCGCATTTATCAGTCGTGCACCCAGTGTTTCATGTATCTATGCACCTGAGGTACATTGTAGATCAATCCCATTTTCTCAACTTCAGCGGTGTTCATTTGGACCAGGAGTTGTCGTATGATGAGGAGCCAGGAGCCATATTAGCTAGACAGGTTCGTCAGTTGAGACCGAAGAGTTATCCTTCGGTTCGCATTCAGTGAAGAGGTCAGCCTGTTGAGGCAGCTACTTGGGAGTCCGAGTCTGATATGTGGAACCGTTATCCCCATCTTTTCTCAGACTCAGGTACCTTTCTATGTCCGTTCGAGGACGAACCTTTGTTTTAGAGGTGGATATTGTGATGACCCAAAAGGTCATCATGTGTATATTTGGCTAAATCTGTGTTCCGAGGCCCCTAAAGCCTCCGTTAATCTCACCTTGACATGCGTGCGTAGCCCGGGCAGGTATCCGGGAAGCTTTTATGTGAAAACTTGATGAAAAATGAAATTTCTAATAAGTAATTGATTAAAGTTGACCTTGGTCAACATTTTTGGTAAACGGACACGGACCCATGATTTGATGGTCCCAGAGGGTCCGTAGAAAAATATGGGACTTGGGCGTATGCCCGGAATCGAATTCCGAGGTCCCAAGCTTGAGAAATGAATTTTAAAAAAAAAAATTCTGGAAAATATAAAGGTTTTTGAAAAGGAATTTTGAAGTGAAAACCGTGTTACCGGGCCCGTATTATGGTTCCGGAGCCCGGGACAGGTTTATGTGATGACCCAAAAGGTCATCCAAAGTAATTCTAGCTAAATCTGTGTTTCGAGGCTCCGAAAGCCTCCGTTAATCTCACCTCGATATGCGTGCGCAGCCCGGGCATGTAGTCGGGAAGCTTCTATGTGAAAATTTGATAAAAATGAAAATTTGAATGAAATAATTGAATAAAGTTGACTTTGGTCAACATTTTTGGTAAACGGATCCGGACCCGTTATGTGACGGTCCCGGAGGGTCCATAGAAAAATATGGGACTTGGGCGTATGCCCGAAATCGAATTCCGAGGTCCCAAGCCCGAGAAATGAACTTTTAAAGAAAATTGTTTTCTGAAAATAATAAAGACTTTTGAGAATGAACTTTGATGTGAAAACCGTGTTACCGGGCCCGTATCATGGTGTCGGGGTCCGGAACATGTTTATTATATGTTATGTGACTTATCTATGAAATTTGGTGTAAACGGACTTGAAATGACGTGATTCGGACTAAAAATGGGAAATTTGGAGGTTTATGAAGTTTGAGGAAATTTTAAGAGTTTTGAGGTTTAATTCCTTGTTTTTATGATATTTTAGTGATTTAAAAGTTTGAAAGAGTTCGTATGATGTTTTGGGAGTCGTGTGTGTGTTTGGTTTTGAGACTCGAGGGCTCGGGTGAGTTTCGGATAGCTAACGGGGTGTGAAATGCATCAAAATCTGGTGTTTTTGGCCTGTTTCTGATGTCTGGTGTAATACCATTCGCGAACGCGGCCAAGGGCTCGCGAACGCGAAGGGTAAATGGGGTGGCTTGGGTTTTTGTTCTACGCGAACGCAGGGATTCAATCGCGAACGCGGAGCTATGGGGTACTGCTTAACACGAACGCGACGCCCCTCTCGCGAACGCGTAGAGTTAAAAGGTGGGGTCTGGGGTCGGGTAGATCGCTCTTCGCGAACGCGGAAGGTTAGGAAGCCAACCCTTCGCAAACGCGGCCCTGGTTCCGCGAACGCATAGGGTCCTGCTGTCAACCCTTCGCGAACGCGGCCAGTGGCTCGCGAACGCATAGGGTAAATCCCTCTAGTTTTATAACCCAAAAACAGAACCATTTCGGGATTTCTCCCATCCTTCACCCCTTCCTTCTTCCCCAAACCCCCATAGACGAAGTTCAAGCTTCCCTTCCTCCATTGCTCCATAGGTATGTATATTTAACTCCATTTTCTACCGTTTTCATTAATCAAACACTAGAATCTAGGCCTAAAATCATAAAATCAAAGTGAAAATTTGGGTTTTTGGGTAGTGTTAGATTTTTGGGAAAATTGGATGATTCAACCTCAATTTGGGGTCGAATCTTAAAACTAATCATATATTTGAACTCGTGGGGTTATGGATGATCGGATTTTGGTCCGAACCTCGAGTTTAGACCACGTGGGCTCGGGGTCGAATTTTGACGTTTTTGGAAGAATGCTAGAAAGTGAACACCTAGGCTATGGGATTATATTATTGAGTCTTTATTGATATCACTGAATTAATTATGCATAGATATCGTTGTTTCGGAGTCGGATTATAAAGGAAATACGGTCTTAGAGGGTTGATCGCTATACTTCGGACCGAGGTAAGTGTCTTGCCTAACTTCGGTGAGGGAATAGGTACTATGTGCTATGTGTTAAGTGTTTATCATGTTCGTTGCATAGGTGAGGTGACGAGTACCTATGCAATGTGTGTCAATCATTCCCGTGAGTCTATTTTTGATAGAAATTGTAGTAATTCTCCCATGTTTAGTATATTAGGAGATTGTCCTTATTTGGTAATCCATTCTTGTTAAAAGTATTGACGTTGAGGATGAGGAAATGTTGATATGATTGATAATCCTAATGTAGACGTTACGATTGAAGTGATTGGTTATAGATGAGACCATTGTCGGGCATTTATTGAGTTATTGAATTGATGTTCTACCCCTTGCTGGGTGTTTCGGAACTGCTTATTACCACTATGTTGTACTCCTTGCCATTATATCTGTTATTGTTGGGTGAGGATGAGTGTAATGCACGAAGGGTGATGTCGTGCCATATCATATGTTTACATTGCATAGTGAGAACGAGTGTAAAGCACGAAGGGTGATGCCGTTCCATGACATTTGTTTATATTGCGTAGTGAGGAAGAGTGTAAAGCACGAAGGGTGATGTCGTGCCATGTTTTTTATTGATTATAAGCACGAAGGAAAATGTCGTGCCATGATTCATTGTACATTGCATTGTGAGGAAGAGAGTAAAAGCACGAAGGGTGATGCCGTGCCATGATATTTGACTGCATTGCACAGTGAGGAAGAGAGTAAAAGCACGAAGGGTGATGCCGTGCCATTGTTTACTTTTTCCGATATTTATACTTGGTTCATTGTCGATTATGTTGGATTGTTTTCCCTGGATTCTCTACTATTGCTTTATTTCACATTTCCCCTATTATTGCTCCCGTATCCCTTACTTGCCTGCTTATCTCCTGCTTTGTGTTAGTTTATGTTACCTGCCGTAGAATAGGACAGGTTATCGTTCTTGATAAGTCTAGGCTCGGCACTTACTCAGTACATGGGGTCGGTTGTACTGATGCTACACTGCACTTCTTAATGTTGTGCAGATCTCGCATCCGGACCCAGTGGACCGCATTGAGGGAGTCACCTTCAGTCCACCGAGAGCTTCAAGGTATACCCGTTGGCGTTCGTGGGCCTTGGTGTCTCTCCCGCTTTTGGATTCCTCATTGTCTTACCTTTTTCTTCTTGTTTCAAGACAATTATATATATTCCTTTCAGACTTTGTATTTAGCACTTAGTTTAGCTAGTTCGTGAGGTTGTGACACCCCGGGTTTGGGAGTTTGCGATATTATTGTATTTATTATTCCGTTTTACGTTTTGGGATATCATTACTTTCTGTAGTAGAAACGTTTGAAGTAATTTGAGATGATTCAGCAGAGATTTGAAAGTCTATAGTGTGGGATGTTTTCGGTAAAGATTTAACGTTATTGAATTCGAGTGATTTCCGTGAATGTTAAAGGTTAATGGTTTTAAATACTATTAAGTTGTCTTATATATGTCAAGTGTTGTGAATGATGGCTTGTCTAGCGGGTTCAACGTTAGACGCAGTCACGGCCTGAAAGGTGGGATTTTGGGTCGTGACAGTTTAACATATGTTATGTGAGTTATCTGTCAAATTTGGTGTAAAACGGACTTGAAATGACGTGTTTCGGATCAAAATCGGAATAATTGAGCCTAATGAAGTTTTAAGAACAATTCTATGGGATATGAGGTTTAATTAATTGATTTTGATGATATTTTGGTGATTTGAATGCTTGAATAAGTCTGTAGGATGATTTGGGAGTCGTGTGTGTTTTTCGTTTTGAGCCCCGAGGGCTCGGGTGAGTTTCGGGTAGTTAACGGGGTGTGCAAAGTGGAAATATCTGGTGTTTTTGTTGAATTGCGGGTGTATGGTGTAATACCCTTCGTGAACGCGGCCAAGGGCTCGCAAACGCGAAGGGTAAATTATGGTGTCCTGGGTTTTACTCTACGCGAACGCGTAGAGGGAGACGCGAACGTGGAACAGTGGGCAGTGCTTCTACGCGAACGCGTCCCCAGGGGTGCGAACGTGTAGGCTTAGGGTGAGGTCGGGGGGCAGGGTAGTTTTGTTCTTCGCGAACGCGGGCTTAGGCTCGCGAACGCGGAGGCCTAGGAAGTCAGACCTTCGCGAACACGGCCCTGGCTCCGCGAACGCGTAGGTCCCAGCAGCTAACCCTTTGCGAACGCGGCCAGGGGCCCGCGAACGCGAAGGGTAATTTTTCCCAGTTATTAAAAATACCCCAAACACATAATACCATACGGGATTTCATAATGTTTCACCTCCTCCTTCTTCTCCAACCCCCATTGACGACCTCTAAGCCATTTCTCCTCCATAACCACTTGGGTAAGTGTTCCTAACACCAATTTCTTCCACTTTTCTTCCCTAATTACTAGAATCTAGGCCTAAAATCCTAAAATCAAAGTAGAAATTAGGGGTTTTGGGTAGAGTTAGGGTGTATGGGATTTTGGGTAATTCAACCTCAATTTGGGGTCGAATTTCAAAACAAATCATATATATTTGAACTCGTGGGGTATGGGTAATCGGGTTTTGGTCCGAACCTCGTGTTTGGACCAAGCGGGCCCGGGGTCGAATGTTGGTATTTTTGGAATAATGCTAGGAATTGTATAATTAGGTTGGGGGGTGTATTAATGAGTCATTATTGATGTTAATAAGTTAATTATGTCTAGATATTGTCGTTTCGGAGTTGAATTCAAAAGGAAAGGCGGAGTTAGAAACTTGAATTGCTATTCTTGGACCCGAGGTAAGTGTCTTGCCTAGCTTTGGTGAGGGAATAGGTATTTTATGCTATGTGCTAAGTGTTTATCATGTTCAATGCATAGGTGAGGTGACGAGTACCTATGCATTGTGTGTCAAGCATGCCCGTGAGTCCATTTTTTATGAAATTATTATTATTACTTCCATATTTAGTGTATTGTGAAGTTGTCTCTACTTGGAAGTTTCTACTTGGAAGTTGATTGTTTTTTAAATCCCTTGTTGATGAACTTGCGATGTAATGGTTCTATTGAGAACCCAACTATAAAGGATATACGTGAAAAGATTGGTTATAGCTGAGACCCTTGTCGGGCAACTGTTATGATATTGACTGAGATATCCCCCTTGTCGAGTGTTTATGATCTGTATTTCCACTATGTTGCATTCCTTGCCATCTGATATTGTCATTTTTATGGTGAGGAAGAGTGTAAAGCAAGAAGGGTGATGTCGTGCCATGATTGAGATTGATTACATCATAAAATGCATAGTGAGGAAGAGAGTAAAAGCACGAAGGTTGATGTCGTGCCATGATTCACATTGATTAAAAGCACGAAGGTTGATGTCGTGTCATGATCTATATTGCCTCACATTATACATTGCATTGTGAGGAAGAGAGTAAAAGCACGAAGGGTGATGTCGTGCCATGATTTATATTATCTTATATAATTCATCCATTGTGAGGAAGAGAATAAAAGTACGAAGGGTGATGCCGTGCCATTACATACATTGCTCGTATTTATACTTGTTACGATAGCATTCTTGTTAATTTGCCCTTTTGTTTTCTCCTATGTGTTAATTAATTGTTCTTATATCTCACTTGTCACCGCCATTAATTGCTCCTGTATCCCATGCTTATCTGCTTATTCCTGCGTTTGTCTGTGTTATATCTTATAGAACTGTACAGGTAGATTACCGTTGTCAAGTCTAGCCTCGTCATTACTTCAGCAGAGGTTAGGCTCGGCACTTACTCTGTACAGGGGGTCGGTTGTACTGATACTACACCTGCACTTCTTTATGTTGTGCAGATCCCGCAGCCGGACCTAGTGGACACCGTTAGAGGGAGTATCCTTCAGTCCACCTCGGAGATTGCAAGGTAGACCCGCAGACGTTCGTGGGCCTTGACGTCTCCTCTATCCCTTTTTCTTCCTTCCTGTCTTTTTCATTTATCTCCAAAGACAGTTGTATACAGTTATTGTTCAGCCCTTGGTTGTAGTAATCTTTTAGTATGTTCGTGAGCTAGTGACTCCAGATTCGGGGATTGTTACAACGTACTGTATTTGTTTCTATCACTTAGTCCTATTTTTATCTATTTTCGTTGTTAAGATTTTTAAACTATTTTTGGTTAATTCTGTTAATTTGGTGTTATCATGTTAGTTTAACTGTACACGTTGGCTTGTCTAGCGGGTTCAATGTTAGACGCAATCACGGCCTGAAGGTGGAATTTCGGGTCGTGACAAATACCAAGGAAGACGAAATAATGTAAAATTTTGCAAGTCAGTAGTAACAGAACGACTAGAAGAGCCTTCAAATCTCTAGCTCTTAAAACCAAGGAAAGACTACGATCAACAAGAAGAAAAAAAGGACAATTTTCAGAATAATAGAAATAAAACAGAGGTTGTCCTAAGAATTTCTCAAATATCTTGCAGCGAAACTATTTGTTACGCATAAGCTAAATGACTCATGCTTAGCAGACTTTATGGATATGCTAAACCAGTAGACATTACTCAATATAGCTTGAAAACAAAGTTAGTAGAACAAATTTACCCGTAGGTTGAGCTTTGAATTGCATGAGAAGCAAGGAGAATATCTCTAATTAGTTGTAGTTCCTTCACAACATCAACAATCTCCATCCTTTCTCTCGGAGATTCAACTGAACACTCAACTCCAATCTTTATTATTGAGATCAAGCATTCACGTGCTTGTTTCACAGTAGAATCATCTATATCGATAATGCCTTCATCTTCGTCTTGTCCTTCTCTACTGCTGGTGCTAGGTAGAAGCTTAGGGTCAACTATTTCATCATTTATTTCAGGTAATGCCATCTTAGCAAAATTATGAAGAGTCAGTCCATCTTTAAACATGTTGTCGGTAGGTCTCTTTCCAGTAAACATCTCTAGCAAGAGGATCCCGTAGCTGTAAACATCACCAAATGGAGAAGCCTTATTTCCCATGTTGTACTCTACTCACATAAGAAAAGAGAAAAAGGAATGATTACATTTTCGGGTTGCCCTAAAGAATAATAGCCGGCGAAAGTATATGTTTGTATATTAAGTATAAATACATATAGTATACATAAATATACATATTGTGTACGAAATCAGTGTATATCTTTTGTATCTTTAGGCTAGTGTGCATAATTAATTCGGCATATGGGCCAAAAATGAAAAAACATCCAAGAAAAAAGGGAAAGGAAAAAATGAAGCACATGTAGCTGTGAAGAATCATTATAAAGATCTATTTCAACTGTGAAGAATCTTGAAACCGTGTGTAATGGAATCAGCAGGAACCTATCTAATTGGTTAAACAATGTTACCTGGTGCAGCATATCCAATTGTCCCCCTCATTCCAATTAAACTACTCTGATTGGGATGATATTTGCTCATGGCTTCTGAGAAGAACTTTGCCAATCCAAAATCAGCTACATGTGCAGTCATGTCATTGTCGAGAAGGATGTTATCCGGCTTCAGATCACAGTGCACGATTGGCTTGTGGCAACGGTGATGAAGATATTCCAGTGCACAAGCAACATCAATAGCAATGTTTAGTCTTTCGTCTAGACCTAGGATCCTCACCTCATTATTTGAGGCATCGGCTTCTGTAGTAGGATGCAGGAAACTCTCCAAGCTCCCATTGGGCATGTACTCATACACCAAAGCTTTAAACGGATTACCTTCAAAATCACAAGTTGAACAGGCAGTATAAATCTTTACAACATTTCGATGCCTAATGTTTCTTAGGGCCTCACACTCAGACATTAAGCTCTTAAAAGCCCCTTGTTGGTCAATGTTAATCACTTTCACTGCAACCAATCTTTCACCTGGATCAAGTACCCCTTTGTAAACAGAAGTAAAGCTACCATTCCCAATCAAATTAGCAGAAGAGAATCCATTTGTTGCTCTAAATAAGTTCTCATAAGTAACTCTTAAAAGAAACCCCCTTGTAGGTGAAGATATTAAAGACGAATCTTTCTTTGCCTTTCTTAACCGAAAGATTATGACTAAATACATTATCAAAACCAGTGCTAGAAGTCCAGAAAGTAGAGGGATCATTAACTTAATGCTGCTGGATTTATCTCTTCCCTTAGGTTCATTGTTTGGACATGTTGGCAACTTCAATTATGGTATACCTCCGCAAAGGTTCTTATTCTCATATATGGAGATTGCAGTGGCATTACTGAAAACCCCTTCGGTTGGCAACTGACCCTCGAACTAGTTGAAAGACAAATTCAAGTTTTTTAGAGAAATCTGCTGCAGAAATCTTGGAATTTGGCCGGAGAAATTGTTGCGAGAAAGATCCAACTTTTGAAGACCTCTCAAAGAACTAAGAGATGAAGGAATTATACCTTCAAGGAAATTTCCAGCTAAAATAAGGCTCTCTAAAGTTACACACCTACCTATGCTACTCGGAATTTTCCCCGACAACATGTTATTAGAAACATCCAATTTCCCAAGATTGTTTAGAGCTCCAATTTTCATTGGCAAAGGACCAGACAATTGATTGTCATAAAGATTAAGAGAAACTGTTAACGACGACAAACTCATAACTCCATTTGGTATGTTACCACTTAGATGATTCTGAGAAAGGTCTAAATCTTGCAAATATTGAAAGTTTCCAAAACTAAGGGGAATGTTACCAGTTAACTCATTCTTTTCAAGATGAAGTGAATATAACCTAGTCATGTTAGATATAGAAGATGGAATATATCCTGAAAGCTTGTTTTCAGATAAATCAACTAACTGAAGCATACGAAGATCGCCAACAACTTGAGGAATGCTACCAGAAAAATGTTCTTCTGCAATTGTAATTCATTCAAGTTAACAAGATTTCCTATTCTGAATGAATACTTCCAAATAATTTATTACCTCCCAATCTTAGTGACAGAAGAGTTGTCGATAAGTTTGCAATAGAATCAGGTAGCACAACTCTTATAATGACCTGGCCGGTCGTTTTGTGAGTTAGCACCCCGATCCCCTAATAACTGCTTCTCCTATGTCTTATTATGTTAATGGATCGAGTCGGAGCATTGAGTGATGAAAATTGGAGTGTTTTTGGACATATAGTCCTTTAAGGTGAGCTTTGACCTTAGAAATTGGACCGTAGCGGGAGCTGTGTGAAGACGGATACGGAATAGAAATCCGTTGACTTCGCTAGCTCCGTTGAGTGATTTCGGGATTGGGAGCATGTTCGAAATGTGTTTTCAAGGTCAGACGTAGATTTAGTCTTGAATTGGCGAGTTAGAATTTCGGCGATTTTGGCCGATAGGTGAGATTTTGATATCAGACTCGGAATGGAATTCCGAAAGTGGCAGCAGGTCCGGAATGTCATTTATGACCTGTGTGCAAAATTTGAGGTCATTCGGACGGGTTTAGACGTGGTTCGGCGTCGAATGTGAATTCTTAGAAATTCCTAAGTTCTTAGGCTTGAAGCTATGCATATTTGAGTATTTGATGTTATGGGATGTGTTTTTAAGGCTCGACCAAGTTTGTATAGAGTATTGGGATTAGTTGGTGGTTTTGGTTGAGGTCCCGGGGGGCCTCGGGGTTATTTTGGATGCTTAACGGAAGAATTTGGAACTTGGCAAGTTGCTGAACCAGGCTTCTTCTGGTGTTTTCGCACCTGCGAAGGTTTTCCCGTAGGTGCAATGGGGTGGTCGCAGGTGCGATGGTGGGGGAGTTTGACCAGTGGTCGCAGGTGCGGAACCGCAGGCGCGACCAAACAACCGCAAGTGCGGCCCTAGGAGACTTAAGTGATTTCCGCACCTGCGATGCATTTTCCGCGGGTGCGGTGAAATGGACCGCATGTGCGAAATCCCTGTGTGCTTAATTCTAAAATCCGAGGGTTTGAAATTCCTAAGTCCAAAATCGTTTGAGAGCTCGGGAATTGGCGATTTTCAATGGGTTTTGAAGAGAAATATCATAGGTAATGTTTTCTAATCCTAATTCCTTGTTAGACCATTAATCCCCGTTGTTTTCCTTAGCTTAATTAGAAAAAATGGGGGAAAACCCATGGGAACTTGATGAAACTTCCCCAACCAAAAATCTGAGAGTTTAGGGGGGTTTTGACATCAGATTTCGACGATTCTGGTTCGTATGAGTTCGTGAGTGAATGGGTGTCCGGAAAATATAACCTTTACCCAATTTCGAGACGTGGGCCCGAGGGACGTTTTGGTCAATTTTTCTAATTTCGCGTATTAGTTCCGAATTTATTAGTATTTTGATTTCTATATTTACATTATACCATCGAATTGAATAGATTTGGGTCACCCGGAGTTGGATACTCATGGCAACAGCGCGATTATTGATTGATTTGCATCGTCGAGGTAAGTGGCTTGCCTAACTCTGTGTTGGGGAATTTCCCTTAGGCATTTTTAACCGATTTTTACTATAAAACCCCGTGTATGTGAGGTGACAAGTGCGTCCACGGGATATTTTCACAGAAGTTCCATATTTCTTTCTACACAATACCTCATTTTCAATTCTATTATTACTGTTATCGGTTGAACCCCATAATAACTTAACAATTCACCCTGGTAAATTGATTTCTAACTGGTTTTCCAATCGTTACTATTATTTGAAACTGATTTAAGGATTTTACTCCGAAATTTCTAATTGATTTTCTTAAAACCTTTAAACTACGCTATTTTGAGATTTACCTTATATTACAGATTTGCATAGGGACTGCGGGCATAGACTTGAGCCTTTTCCTCATACTGCATTGCATACAGGGACTGCGGGCATAGACCTGAGCCTTTCCCTCATACTGCATTGCATACATAGGGATTGCGGGCAGAGACCTGAGCCTTTCCCTCATACTGCATTGCATACATAGGGATTGCGGGAAGAGACCTGAGCCTTTCCCTCATACGGCATACAGGGACTGCGGGCGTAGACCTCAGCCTTTCCCCCATACTGCATTGCATACATAGGGACTGCGGGCATAGACATGAGCCTTTCCCTCATATTGCATTACATTGTACCTTTCTTTTCTTAATGAGCTTTATATATATTGCGTTGATCTGAGCATTTAACTACAACGTTTCTTGCTAGCCTTTACTTAGAATTTCTGTTAATTATTATCTGTTTTACTTACTTGTTCACTATATCTGTTATTTTGCAAAAACCTCAGTAGGGCCTCAACCTGACCTCGTCCCTACTTGACTCGGGTTAGGCTTGGCACTTACTGAGTACCGAATGTGGAGTACTCACGCCCTTCTGCGCATGTGTTCCCCATGTGCAGATCCAGGTTCCAGTACGCAGTATCACCGTTAGTCCAGCGGCCAGTACCAAGAGACTTGAGGTATAATCTGCAGCGTCTGCAGATCTCCGAGTCCCCTTCCTATCTTAGTGTAGTTAATACTTGTAGATGAGACTATATTGCCGTTTCTTTCCAGTTGTACATATTGAGGCGTAGAGTCAGCGTGTGATATATTGATGATATTCCGGGTCTTGGGTATAGCAAACTGTAATGCCAAGCGGCGTAGAGTATTACTATGGCTTTAGTTCATTTTATTACCGTCTTCGTTTGTTATCTTAAATGCCTGTTGAACAAATAGGCTTACCTAGTCGTCTAGACTCGGTGCCGTCACGAGATCCAGTTAGAGGGAGAATTGGGTCGTGACACCTCCAAATTGGCAATCACTCAAATCCACTACTTTCAAGTTTCCACATCCACTCAAAGAATTGAAAAAACTCAAGTCATCAACTTCTCCATTTCCAATGGAATTTGATGCAAGAATCAGCCACCAAAGATTCGATAATCCCCCAAAATCAATAGACACTTTGCCAGTGAAATTGCTACCATTTGCATCAAGTTCAACAAGATTTGAAGCATTAGATAATGACTTAGGAATGTGTCCAGTAAACCAATTGTGACCAATATTTAGAACTTTTAAATTGGGAAGACGAAAACCAATGTCTGATGGCAATGTTCCATGCAACTGATTATATGGAACTGTGAATATCTCAAGAGATGAAATATTGAAAATAGCAGCAGGCACCACACCAGATAATTTATTTATACCCAAACCAAGAAAGTTCAAAGTCTTCAATTGGCCAAGAGAACTAGGAATAGTTCCATCAAAATTGTTAGTTGCTAAAGAAAGGGATTTGATTGAGGAAAGATTACTTAAGGTTTTTGGGATGAGTCCACTGAGGTTGTTGTAATGAACTTGAAATCTTTCAAGCTTTTGCAATGAACCAAACTAAAATGGAATCTTTCCAAACAATTGGTTCCAACCAAAACGAAGCATAACAAGATTCGAACAACGAGAAAGATTCATCGGTATCTCTCCAGAAAATGAGTTATTAGTCAAATTAAGATGCTGAAGCCTGAACAAACCTCCAACCTGTGGTGGGATTTTTCCATTGAATTGAGCTCAAGATTAAGACCAATGAGAAAAGTAAGATTTCCTTTGTAAGGTGACAATGTACCTACTAAGTCAAGTGATGTCAAGTTCAGTTTAGTGACTCTTTTGTAAAGATGGCCACAAGTGATACCTGTCCATCTACAGAAATGGACTGAATCATTCCATGTGGTGAAAATACCATAAGGGTCTTTAGTTATCTCTGCTTTAATGGCAAGTAAGGCTTGAAAATCAATTTCATTACCACTTTGTAATTTCAAGGAAGAGGTCATGAACATGCATGTTAAGAGAGTTAGATAGAAAATAAAAGAACATAATGGCATTGGAATCTTGAATTGGAGAGAAGACACCATAGTTTCTAGCAGAAAAACCAGTTATACAGACAATGCATTCAAGAATGAGGTAGCTAGCTTGTTTTTATTTTGTGCTTTTATGGAGGGAATATCATGTGAAAGTTCCTTTTCTTTTCTTTTTATCCCTTTTCCTTAGTTATATACTTAGCATTAATTATAAATATCTTTTCTTTTTCATTCTTGGACCGGTAATCCTTCCTAGAAAAGGGCAGTTCGATGCACTAAGCTCAATCTTATCTGCATTTTTGTAAGAGACGATTTTCACGATTCAAACTCGTGATCACCTGATCACATGGAAACAACTTTACCAGTTACGTCAAGGCTCCTTTTTAATCCTCTCTGCAGCATTGTTAATATGTATTCTTGATGAGCTATTATGCATGGGAAGTTTACATGCATTTGTGCTAACAAAAAGTCAATGAAAATGGTCTTTTTTCCTAATTTGAGTGCAGCAATTTCTGACAATTTTTAAATTCTATTCTCTCAAGTTATTGGTCAAAGTATTTCTATTCTGTGGCATAAAAGGAGGACGTTTTCACCATTCCATTTGAGATTATAGAGACAAGAGAAGTTGAACTTTTTCTTTTCCTAGTATTCTACTTTCTCCTCTAGTTGACCAGAAAAGCAAGCAACTTTGAAGTTAAAGGCCGCTAGAAAGGTCAAACATATTAGAGGTATGGGTAGGTTGGACTAATTTTGGGCGGATCATTAACTTTTTCAAAAGTTATTTGGATTGAGTTAAAATGAGCTAAAATTTGGATCATAGCCGTCTAATTATTACCAAATTTTAATTAATGTGTGTTATTTTCTTATAAATTATTTAATTATCAAATAAGTTTTCTTTTGCTATGATCATATATAACATATCAAACAGAAAAGAATTATTTTAAAGCTATTTAACGAAATTAGACATGGATCAATTTCGACTAAAAATCAACCCAACTTTGATGCATTGAGATGGGCTAAGTCAAGATGGGTTGAGTTCAATAAATGGGAGGATCTGAGCGGTTTGTTACCCTATATACTAGTATATATGACTAATAAAAAGAATAACTTGAGTAAAGAATTGTGTATGTAAAAACAAGAGGAAAGCAAGCAATTGCAATAGTGAGATGGATTTTGTGAACCAAAATTAGGACCCGTTTGGCAATAGATTTTGCGAAAATAAACTTGAGTTTTATTTGGCAAACACATGTTTTGCCATAAATTTAGCCTATATTTTGGCAAAATCCCTAGTTTTGGGCCAAATCTCTTATAATACACATGTTTTTCCAAAATAAATTGGAAAATATGTTTTGAAGACGTATATCCAAACACATTTTCATCTTCAAACCAAACTTAACTCAAAATAGATTTTTCAAAACAAATTTGGGAATCTATGGCCAAACGTTAGCTAAGTCCCTAGTTTAGACTCACTCACATCAAATGGAAAGAAAGACTAAAAATCTCTCTCATTTCTCCTGCTCCATGTTGTCACTTCTCTTTCTTGATTTAATTGTTTGTCATTAGGGGTGTTCATAAAAACTCAAAAACCAAAACCAAACCGTTCAAAAGAAATCGATGCATTTTAGGTTTGGTTAGGTTTTGATTTTGAATTTTAAAATTCGTTCAAATTTGGTTTGGTTTTGGTTGTAATAAAAAAATATCCGAAAAAACAGCAGGGGCTATACTTTACTAGCATTTTCATAAAGTTAGATAAGAGTTGACTACTTCACTATCGAATCTTCATAAATTGATTCGAGAAATAAATAGAGAAAAATATGAGCAAAGCTTAAGCGATCACTGAAAGTCCTGAATTATTTTTCACGTGCTAAAGAGCACTTGAAGAAGATCCAGGTTGGTGCCCTCCATATTGACTCCTTCTCTCTTTTTTATTTAACATACTTTTTTTTGTAAGCACACATTCAAGTTTTTATCTCATTTAAGTTGTGGTTTTTTATTTGTTTATTAAAATTGTAATACTCGTTTCTTCATGTATAATATATTTTATTCTGTGAATTAATTCTTAAAAATTTAGTGTTTCTTCATGGTTTTAAACATTATTGGATAAGACATATAATATTCTCAAAGTAACGTTTCTCTAAACTCTTTAATTAATTTTTGCGATACTAATTCTACTTTAATAACTTAATGTCATCGAACTAAAATTAAGGAAAAGATCAACAATAATAATTTAAATCTGAAAAGCCAGATTGCCACACAGAAGTTATATATGTCGATGAAAAGAAGCTTTAATATTTAATGCCATAAATATTTATAAAATTTATATATATAACAATCATAACACGAAGAAATGCATGAGACTATTCTTAAATGTCTTCTTGATGCTAATCTTCTTTCAAATATTTGGGCCTGAACTCCAACATGAATTAAATTTTTGTTACATATATATATAATAAACATGATATTACGACTTAGAGAAAAATTGTATTGAACGCCACAAATTTAAAATGAAGGGTAGAGGAAAAGATCAACATTCATCATTTTCATGAACTTTTATTTTTTAAAATCTTATACTTATTAGTATGGGATACACGCGCAACGCGCACACTTTAAGACTAGTTTTAATAAAAATCAGGAGCTACCAACTAGGAACGATTATGTTAGAACTTCGAACTAGAAGAGGTATGTATGTTGCACTAGCTATCACATCTATTCTCGCATTAAAAATACTAGTTTCTGAACACGTGCGTTGCACGTGTATCCGAACTTCTTAAAAGCAGACAAATATTATTAAAACATGTCAATAAGATATAGAGCAATATTTAAAGATTAGGAAGTGCAAGATCAATTAACAAAATGTGAAATAATTATTAACTGTTATATATTTTATCATAATTTGTTAAACTAAAATTTTAGGCTAATAATCATACTTGACACGTCAGTGAAATTGATTACTTAACATCTAATCTTTTTTCAGAACCTTGTTCATTGTCATTATTAATATCTAATCTTTTTACCAAGTGTTTTTCGACTCCAAGTTCGATCCCTGCAAAACACAGCTTAACAAGAGATACTTGTAAGAATTTTTGCTAAGAAAATAGCAAAAGCATCCATTTGAACATATTTAATAGTTACCGGGTGAAAAGAACATCAAACAATGCATAGATAAATGAGGCATGAAAGCAAACAAAAGCTATAAAGACAATGTAGAAGTACGTGGATCTTCAAACAAAATCCTAACTCTTGAATCCAACTTCATTGAACTCAAATTGACAAATTGGCAATCGCTAATAAAGAAATAGGGAGATATCAATAGTTTTACTTCAACGGCCTATATATTCCCAAGTTGTGGCCATATAAGCTGAAGCAACACAAGATTAGATTTTCTTTTATATTGTACACCTTTGGCTCTTTGCAATTGCTCTTCATTAAAGTGCATCCCAATTAAAAGGTATGATAATGGTAAGAAGTGAAAGAGTCTCAACTACATTATTAGATGAATTTAAAAGGGAATACAAAAAGATCTCACAAGTTTAGACTACTGCAATCATTAAAAATTATATTTTAATTTTTTCATGTAAATATTAGTACAAATTAATGACTCAATTTATTATGAGATAATTTTACTTTTTTGTACAAATATATTAGAAAAATTATGTTTAAATGAAGGATGAAATGGTCTTTCAACTTTTGTGGGGTATTTTAGTAATTCAATTTTGACTTTGGGTCTTCACACTTATAATATAATATGATTGGTGATTATTGATCAATCTCCTTCATTTTCTTATCTTAACAACATACTCAGTGCGGTACCATAATCATATGGGGAAGATAGTACCTTATGAAGGCAGAAAAGTTGTTTCTCATAAACCCTCGGCTCAAGACCAAATTAACCAATTTAATCAATTAAAATTTGGTTACATCCCTCTTCCAATCATTCTCGCGGATTCATTTTCTTCGTCTCATGTTTTGGCTCAAGTAGATTATTAACATATAGATTAGACGAGCAATAAAAATGTGAAGTTAATAAACATATATTTCTTTATAAAACAAGCATAATGGGCGAAAGGAAAGGTGGTTTCAGTCACTTATTTCCTAGTACAAGAAATGATTGTCGGTTCAATGAGAACACAGAATAAGCTGATAACTTGAATGAATACATTTCGGAACCAAAGGTTTGCAAGCGATAGACAATACTTCAGGTCCTTACATGATTTCCGGAAAAAGAAATAAAAAAGTTTCTTGTATACATAAGCAAATTTTAAATAAGTGATTTTGGAGAGATCAAACTTTCTGTAAAAGCAATTCCATTATAAACTCTAAAACGGCAAGGCCAGAATCCAAATGGACCTGTGGATGTCCTAAGTGCAGTACATGCAAATTCAATCATACGCTCGCTCCAAGGTATATGTACTAAAGTCTCAAATAAATATAGTAGCACTTCACCATTTGCAAATCTATGTATGAATTTGGCATATACAATATTGCTGAGTCTTATGGTAAACAATACAGTCCAAGATTCTTTGATACAATAGTCTTTCATTACCCACAACTTAAAAGTGCCCCATCCTTGATGATAATGAGTAGAATAAACGCAAACCATTCCTTCCACTAATGAAAGGCCATAATCAGACATCACACCTTCATTAGTTATGTACATTTGCTCTAGCAAAGGTATATCTCCGTACACCTCATTTGAAGAACTAAATGAAACCACATGATAAGTTTGTAATATTGTCTTACCAAGCCAATGAAATGCTCCATGAACAAATACAAAAGTATCCGCATAGCCCTCATAGCCTATTCGACAAGGATAAATGGCAGTTGTACACTGACAAATCTTTGTCCAAGGACGGTAACAAATCTTTCTCCAAGAACCACTTTTTAGCGAGAGAATTTCAACAGATCGTTCTTCCAGATCCCACTTAAGGATCTTGTACCCATCACTCGTTGCATCATATCCCAATCCGAACATAGTATACAGTCGTGTAAATTCTGTATGGGGAAGAAGTGTCGACTCTCTTGTGGAGGGGTTCCACAAAATAAGTTGTTGATAAAATTTACTAAAAATTCCGAGAACAGCCAACCCATTGAAACAACAAAATAAGTAGCACTTAAATGGTTTGTGGGTTGAAGGGTAATCGAGTTGCTGTACATACTCTGAAGGGCAATCGAGTTGTTGTACATTCGATAAAGGAGAAACATAGAAGCTAAGCTTGATGGTACCTTCCTCCATAGGATCACTAGAAAAGTCTGTCTGGGGAACAAGAAGTTTGTGGTTATTCTTGGCATGATTGAGATGCTTCATCTTAAAGTAAGGATCAGAGATTAATGCCTGCCAAGACTTGGAAACACATTTGAGCTGAAGAAGAGAACGGACGGGTAACCTGATGAGGATTTCCATAATTATTTCGTCTTGGAATTGAATTCCAGTGGCCAAGATAGGACAAGGCAAGAGTGCTTTATATTAGTGTGTGAACAAATATTAAAGAAACTAGCTTAATCAGAACTAACCTGATGATCAACAATATCCATCTGCTTTGATGGCTTCACAACTCTCTTCCCTGAAATTAATTAAAAATATGTGGTCAGCCCCATTCATGGCACACAAGGGTGCAGCTGACCTGGTTGGCTCAAACCACCCTTGTTTAAAAATTAAAAAAATAAATAAATAAATAAAATAGATACCTTTGCGGATTAGATTGAGAAGTAGTGATTTTTTCTTCAGCTTTTGGCATCTAAGAAGATTTGCCATCATTATCATCTTTGGAGTTTCCCTATTGAAAAGATTAGCCTTTTTTGTCATATTTGAAGCTTCTCTATTTGAGCTAACTATTGATTTGATTGGAAATGGTTGCTAAGGTTTCTCTTGAGTAATTTCGCAGACACTGTATGCTAGTAATGAAGGAAAAGCAGCTTAAGATCTAAAAGCGGGCGGAGGCGGCTGGCTAGCGTTTTTTAGGAGAATGAGAGTGAATGGAGAGGCGCAGAAAAGAAAATGAGCTCATATACCTTGGCTCAAGTTTAATCTCCGCCGTTCGATCCTTCTGCGAAGATGGTGTTGGGCCAAGTTTGGAGTTTGGGCTTCACAAGAATAATATGCATACATTATAGGGAAACTTCTAAGGAATTTTTATATTCTTATACTATATATGAAATTTTATTACCCTCAATGTTTAAAGTTTGACTTAATTACACTTAGTATACCAAATTATCAATTCTATATCATACTTAATTAAGGGTCTAATTAATTGGACGTTTTTTACTCCTTAATTAAAGTTGTCCATATATCCCACGTTTCTCTCTCCCCATAATTCGTAACCAGCGCCGTTTTCCCCTCCCCTTTCTTCCTCTTCTCCATTCCTTCTTCTTCTCATCGTCTCTCTTTTTCTTCAAAAATTTGTTGACTTTTCTTTTGCAGGGAAGATAATGGTTAACTTTTCAAGAGTTTTAAAAGATAAAGATTGTCGCTAAGGCAAGCAATTGCGTGTTTGAAGTTATTCTCAAAGTTGGTATACAATCTATGTATAATGAATACATAGATTGTAGTTAAATTGTAGTAGAAACGATATTGAGACCTGTTTGACTTTGTACTTTATTTGTCGTTTTTTTGTAGAGTTTTTGTAGATGAGGAGAAAATTTTGTAGTCAACAGTGAAGATTGGTCAATCAGTGAAAGCGAGGTTACATGCAGGCTAGCAAGGAGGAAGGGTGCTCCTGCATTGAATGAGAAACTAAGAATCTAGAGAAAGAAGAAATAGTGTCATGTTTATGTAGTTTAGTTGTTGCTAGTTGGTAGTTGAAGGAGAATACACAATTTTCTGAACAAATCTTTTATGTTTTAGTAGTTCACTTGAATATAAATTGGTTGTTTTATCTTCATTTGTTCAATCTTTACAGCACTGTATCTTAGTTATATTAAACGTAGTTATTATGATGTTAGAATACAATTTGTCTACAAAAAAACTACACATTATCTACATTCTGGACACACTCAATGTCGTGATTGTATATAATTTTGTAGTTGAATATGTTCATAATTTGTATGAAATACCTCCAAGTTGTAGGTAATTTATGTATATAATTTTCATTTCAAGTTAAATTACACAACAAAATATCTACAAGTTATCTACAATCTACAATTTAACTACAATTTCTCTACATTTTATCTACAATCTGGAAATACTGTACATTACAGTTAATTTTTTTTAGCAGTTGTATTGTAGATAATAAATATTAAAATTCAACTACAATATATCAACAATAAATTTAGATGCTTGACACAGAGTATCTACAGTTTTGGTTTCTACAATTTGAGTTGATTTTGTTGAATGATTGTTCGACTTTGTGATTTCTGATATGAGGAAAAATATCGCCGAATTGAATTCCACAATTTGATTTCAGTTTTTGAAGTTGTTCGTCCTTTTTTTTAAATTGTAGTTTAACCAAAAAATTCGCAGATGAGATAAACGTTTTTCGTTTCAAATTTGAATTGAATCTGGCAAAATCAATTACGAGATTCTCTTCCTGATTTTTAGCGCGCTATTATAGGAAGATTCTGGCCCTATTTAATATTAATTAATGAATGGTATATAAATTATAAGAAAACTGTGGCCTAGGCGGGTAATTTACATACTATGCACATATTTGGTAATAAGGTTTCATATATGGTATAGGAAGGAAAAAATCTCAACTTATAAATAAGGCTCAACTTACCAATCACTTTTCATTAGTTATAAATTTATCAAAATTAGTTGAACACATATAAAAATTAAAAGATCAAATAAATAAAAAAATTTATTTCAAAGAATCACATGCAAAAATCATTTTTCATATTTTTAAGCGTGATTAACAACATTAGATGTAAGACGGAAAGAAAATTTCATGAATGATGTAGTGAAATTATAAAATAAAATAAAAAAGAGTATTCCAAAAATCTATGCAAAAAAGAACTTTTTCAATGGGTATAATTAAAATTCATTGAAAACATATAGATAAGTCAATATATAAAATTTGATGAAGATTGGAGTTGATTTACACTGGTTTTGTATCAAAATTCGTAATCAAACCGAGTTCAAAAAATTCTTCCGTGACACATGTATCAATCATGTATCATGCATGTATCTCACATACATGTGTACATGGATATACATGTGATACACATATCATTTTTTTTTTCATGTTCAGTTTTTACTTCGAATTTTCAATTCAAACCACCTCACAAGTTTACCAAATTATTCCAAAACTGAGATTCAAGCTCCTTAAGATGTACCCAATCTATTCTAATAATACTCTGTCACGACCCAAATTTCCACCCTTTAGGCCGTGACTGCGCCTAACGTTGAACCCGCTAGGCCAGCCAACGTATAACTTGCAATAGCAATTTAAAATCATTTAATACTGAACGAAACGACGGTTCGTTACTTTCAACAAATTCTCAACAAAATCCGGTAAGCATTGCTTAATAAAAATAACGAAACTTTAAGAATGCGGAGAATAAAAACATGACAAACATGAAATAACGTAAAACTTCCCACACTAGTAACTCTCAAAACTTTACTGAGCCTTCCAAATCCCTTCAATTGTTTCACAGCAGAGAAATAATAATAATATCTTAGAAAAGCTCAAAATGAAATGATAAGACATCTACAACGAACAATCCCAAAACCGGGGTGTCACAATCCCACGGACTAACTACTGGAATACTAAATACAAGTCTGGAAATGAAAATACAACACTGTCTTGGAAATAAGAAGAAAGACAATGAAACGGTAAAGGAGAGAAGCCTCGGGATCCACGAACGCCAGTGTATACCTCGAAGCTCTGACGTGGACTGAAGGTATCTCCCTCAGAACGCTCCACGGGGTCCGGTAGCAGGGTCTGCACAACACAAGGAAGTGCAGTGTAGTATCAGTACAACCGACCCCATGTACTGAGTAAGTGCCAAGCCTAACCTCGGCCGAAGTAGTGACGAGGCTAGACTTGACATTAACGATAACTTGTTCTATTCTACAGTAGGTAACAGGAAATAACACAAAGCATGAGATAAATCAGCAAGTATGGGATACGGGAACAGAAATAGGGGAACAAATGGAATAAAATAGTCACATCGACAGATAGGAGTAATCCAGAGAAACAACCCAATATAACCGACAACGAAACACGATAAATAGCGGAAAAGTAAACAATGGCACGGCATCACCCTTCGTGCTTTTACTCTCTTCCTCACAATGCAATGTACAATGAATCATGGCACGGCATTTACCTTCGTGCGTATAATAAATAACATCATGGCACGGTATTTACCTTCGTGCTTTTAATCAATAAAATCATGGCACGGCATCACCCTTCGTGCTTTTACTCTCTTCCTCACAATGCAATGTACAATGAATCATGGCACGGCATTTACCTTCGTGCGTATAATAAATAACATCATGGCACGGTATTTACCTTCGTGCTTTTAATCAATAAAATCATGGCACGGCATCACCCTTCGTGCTTTTACTCTCTTCCTCACAATGCAATGTACAATGAATCATGGCACGGCATTTACCTTCGTGCGTATAATAAATAACATCATGGCACGGTATTTACCTTCGTGCTTTTAATCAATAAAATCATGGCACGGCATCACCCTTCGTGCTTTACACTCTTCCTCACTATGCAATGAAATCAAGTATTATCACACGGCATCACCCTTCGTGCTTTACACTCTCCCTCACCAAATAATAACAGATAAATGGCAAGGAGTACAGCATAGTGGAAATAAGCAATTCCAAAACACCCGGCAAGGGGGAAACAACAAGTAGTAATTCAAGAAATGCCCGGCAAGGGTCTCAGCTATAACCAATTACCTCAATCACGTACTCTACACTTGTATTACCATTCGTATCAACACTTCTCAAACTCAATAGCCAATACTTTCAATCAAGAATAAATTACCAAGTAAAGACAATCTCATAATATACTAAACATGGAAGAAATACTGCAATTTCTATCAAAATAGACTCACGGGCATGCTTGACACACATTGCATAGGTACTCGTCACCTCACCTATGCAATGAACATGATATTCACTTAGCACATAGCAAATAATACCTATTCCCTCACCAAAGTTAGGCAAGACACTTACCTCGGGTCCAAAATAGAGCGATCAACCCTCTAACACCGCCTTTCCTTTATAATCCGGCTCCGAAACGATATTATCTAGACATATTCAACTCAAGTATATCAATAATGACTCAATAACTCAAACCCATAGTCTAATTATCCATTTCTAATCATTCTTCCTAAAATTCCAAAATTTGACCCCGGGCCCACGTGGTCGAAACTCGAGGTTCGGACCAAAACCCGATCACCCATATCCCCACGATTAAGAATATACAATTTGTTTTAAGATTCGACCCCGAATTGGGGTTGAATCACCCAAAAATCTCAAAAACCCTACTCTACCTAAAACCCCTAATTCCTACTTTGATTCCATGTTTTTAGCCCTAGGTTCTAGTGATTGATGAAGGAAAATGGTAGAGATTAGAGTTAGGATCACTTACCCAAGTTGCTATGGAAGAAAACTTGCTTGAGGATCGCCTATGGGGTCTTGGAGAGGAAGAAGATGGTGAAAAAGTGATAAAATCCCGTAATAGTATTCTGTTTTTGACTAAGGAATTAACTGGGCGATTTTATTCATCGCGATCGCAAGAAGAGGGCTGCGATCGCGGAGAGTCTGGTCCTAACTCACTGCGATCGCAGAAGAGGAGTCGCGATCGCGGAGCATAGCTTGGCTGACCCTATGCGATCGCAGGTAGAGGTTTGCGATCGCGGAACACTAGGACGTCACATAATGCGATCGCGGGTCGAAGGAATGCGATCGCGGAAGGGACCTGGACAGACCTCTGCGATCGCGGAGCAAGGGATGCGATCGCAGAGAAGAAAACACCAGACACCAGAAACCTGCAACATCACACCAGATTTTCTAACTTTTTACACCCCGTTAGCTACCCGAAACTCACCCGAGCCCTCGGGGCTCAAAACCAAAAACACACACGACTCCCGAAACATCATACGAACTTGTTCAAGCTTTTAAATCATCAAAATATCATCAAAAACACATAATTAAACCTCAAAATCCAATTAATCAAACTTAAGAACTTTAAAATTCTAGAATTCACTTCAATACGCCGAACCGGCCTAAACTGCTCGGAACGACTTCAAACTTTGCAGACAAGTTATAATTAACACCACGGAACTATTCCCGGTCTCGGAATCTCATTCGGACCTCGGGAACATAACACTACTTTCCAAGCCACATTTCTAGTTCTTTAAAACCTCAAAGTCTCATTTTTTATCCGAAACCACTCATTTCAAGTCCGTTTTGCACCAAATTTCACAGATAAGTCTCATAACATATAATAAACCTGTTCCGGGCTCCGGAACCATAATGCGGGCCCGGCAACATGGTTTTCACGTAATTATTCATTATCAAAATCCTTTATTATTTTCAGAAAACAATTTTCTTTAAAAATTCATTTCTCGGGCTTGGGACTTCGGAATTCGATTCCGAGCATATGCCCAAGTCCCATATTTTCCTACGGACCCTCCGAAACTGTCGAATCACGGGTCTGGGTTCGTTTACCATAAATGTTGACCAAAGTCAACTATATTCATTTATTAATTATCAAAACTCATTTTCATCAACTTTCCACATAATAGCTTCTCGGCCACACGCCCGGGCTGCGCACGCATTACGAGGTGAGACTAACGGAGGCTCTCGGAGCCTCGGAACACAGATATAGCTTAAATTACATAAGATGACCTTTTGGGTCATCACATACTCACTCAAAAGAAAGCAAAATTTTGATTTTTGTTTTTTGCTACAAATAGCTAATTGGCTAATATTAATAATATTTGGCTAATATTAGTAATATTTTATGAATTGACCAATTTTTGTAATGGGCTACTTATAAATGAACATAACTGATAGTTTCCCTACATTATATTAAAGATTTTAAAATTATAGGTCACTAGTAAAAAAAATATATATTTATATTACCATTTTTTGATTATTTCAATAATAGCATATTTTACAACAAATATAAAAAATAAACTATCATTTCTCTTAAATAGTACGTAACTAATAACTCACTAGAACGGAAATCCTTTATCTGATATGCGAATTTTTTTCGTAAGCTACAATTCAAAAAAAGAAGACGAAAAGCTTCAACAAACTGAAATCAAATTGTAGAAATCAGTTCGTCGAGTTTCTTCCTCAATCCAGAAATCAAAAAGGCAACCAATTATTCAACAAAATCAAGTCAAATTGTAGAAACCAATACTGTCGATACTCTATTCTTCATCTTTTTTTTCTCAATCCCTAAATCAAAAAAATGATAAAATATAGAACAATACCTCAACAACAACACACAATCATGTCCAAAATCCCAATCATGCTACAATTGAATGGGGAAAATCTGATTATAAAAAATGGGTCTCATCTCTGTATTTTTTTAGAAGAAGAAGGAATGGAGAAGAGAGAGAAAGGGAGGGGGGAAACGGCGTTGGTATTAGGAATTAGGGGAAGATGATAAAAATTGTTATGTTACAAATTCTATGAAAGTCTGATTTTATGTTAATATCTACAAAATTCTTACATTTATCTACAAATAAACTACAAATCAGTTTAAGTATGTATAAAGCAGTATTGATTTTAAGGGTATCTACAAAATTACTACATTTATACTGCAATTAAACTACAATCTATGTTGAAACAAAATGTTGACGACAAAATTTTCTCTTCATCTACAAAATTTCTACAAATAAACTACAAATTAGTTTAAGTATTGTATAAAGTTGTATTGTTTTTAAGGGTATCTACAAAATTACTACATTTGTGCTACAAAGTAAACTACAATTTATGTTGAAAATAAATGTTGGCTACAAAATTACTACAGTTATACTACAATTAAACTACAATCTATGTATTCATTATACATTGATATACACTTATTATACATAAATTATACAATTCAAATGCACCAGAAAAAAATTAACCCAGAACCTCCACCTATACACGATACTACTTCAAGCGAAAGAATTTATCCACTGTATCTATCCATAAATAATAATATATATTTTCAGCAGTCACCATCGATAAGAAAGGGAAAAAAATCCAAATCCACCACTAAAAAATCTAGTTGACAGTAGATATAAAAAAGAAAAAAAGCAACTAGATTTGAGGCTAAGAGAAAGAAGAGAAGACGAAAGTGAAAGAAAAATAAAAGCCAACAAATTTTTTAAGAAAGAGAGAGACGATGAGAAGAAGAAGGAATGGAGAAGAGGAAGAAAGGGG
>ML272546.1:0-54671 GCA_005239495.1 Nicotiana undulata | reverse complement strand
CCTCTTCAAAATCTCCCCCAAGAGCTCTTTTCCGTACAACAATGGTGTAAAAAGGGGTTTAGGTCGCAAAGGAAATATTATTTAACTGCCCAGTGATTTGTGCACTACGATCGCGGATGAACTCACGCGATCGCGAAGAACAAATCTCCCAGGCCCACAGAAGACCCTACGCGATCGCAGCATAAGCCACGCGATCGCAATTCAATGGAACCTCGACCCACGCGATCGCAACCATTCTCACGCGATCGCGAAGAACAACTTACTCCGCTCCCCCACGCGCCTGGCTAACTCTACGCGATCGCGATGAACCCTATGCGATCGCACTGAACTGAACTCCAAAGCTACGCGATCGCGACCCTTATTCCTCTATCGCACTGAACAAATTCAACCCGGTCCATTTTAACCCTACGCGATCGCAGTGAATAACCTTCAGCTGTGAAAACACCAGAAACAACAGTGTTTTTAAGTCCAAAAATGCCCGTTAACCACCCGAAATCAATCCCGAGCCCCTCGGGACCCCAACCAAACTTACCAACATATCCCATAACATCATTCAAACTTAGTTGCACTCTCAAAACACCAAAACTAACATCAAAACTCCAAATTTGTATCGGATTCAAGCCTAAGAACTTTGATATTTCTAAATTTTCACCAATGATGTTGAAACTATCCAAATCAACTCCGATTGACCTGAAATTTTGCAGACAAGTCCAAAATGACATTACTAACCAGTTCCAACTGTCGGAATTCCATTCCGACCCTGATAGCCTATTTTCCACTACCGACCGGAATCGTAAAACTAACTTTCACCAATTCAAGCCTAATTCTACACTGGACATCACAATATTATTCTGAACACACTCCTAAGTCCCAAATCACCTAACGAATCTATCTGAGCCATAAAATCCTCATTCCGAGGTCGTTTACCAATAAGTCAACTCTTAGTTGACTTTTCCCATTTTTAAGGCTATTCTTAAGGACTAAGTGCCTGAATTCTCATTTAACCATTCTGATTCCAAGCCTATCAACTCTAACACATTAGTAACAAAATAACCAATCTATAATAAGTCAATAACAATAGTTATAATGCAGTTTTTTGTAACAAAAGACCGGGTCGTTACAATTAGAAGAAGTTCTAGTGAAAAAGAAGTATACAGCTAGACTTGAAGGAGAATTAGTTCCTAAGCCCGTTGAGGAGAACAAGAAAGAAAAGCCAGAAATTGTGACAAGTCCACCACCTCTGTTTCCACAAAGACTTCAAAAGCAATAAGATGATGTTATGTACAAGAAATTCTTAGATATTTTGAGCCAAGTGCGTGTGAATTTGTCGTTGAATTTTGCAGGAAGTGCCTAAGTATGCAAGGTAACTTAGGGATAATGTGGCAAAAAAGAAAACACATACACAGTTTGAAAAAGTTGCACTTACTGAAGAGTGCAGTGCTAGAGTTCAAAGTAAACTTCCTCCTAAGTTGAAGGATCCTGGGTGTTTCACAATTCCTCTGTCTCTAAGAAAACAAGAAGTTGGTAGAGCCTTGTGTGATTTAGAGGCTAGTATAAATTTGATGCCATCCTTTCTGTTCAAGCAACTCGGATTGGGGGTGCTTAAACCTACTACAATCACTTTGCAGTTGGCTGATAGATCACTAGTTATGCCAGAAGGATTTATTGAGGATGTGTTAGTTCGAGTGGGAATGTTTATTCTTCCTGCTTATTTTACCTGTTCTTGATTACGAGGCAGATGAGGAAGTACCTATTATTTTGGGGCAACCATTCTTAGCTACTAGTGGAGCACTTATTGATTTTAGGGAAGGGAAATTGAAGATGAGAGTTGGCGATGAGTAAATCACTTTTAATGTGTACAAAGCCCTTAATGTCCACTAAGCATTATGAGGACTTGTGCATGATTACTACAGTAGAACTGAAGGGGATAAAGCAGAGTCCTTATGTGAATCGTAGTGATTCGGATGGGACAACTAAGTTGGAGGAGGTGGTGTTGCAAGCTGGGTGTGTAAGGATGATTGAGAAAAGAGCCAGAGATGAAAGCAGAGACCTTCTGAGAGGGTGTAAAAAGGCTAGGCTTAATGGGAGAAAGAAGAAGATAGAGGGCCCAGCCTGAACAGGGTAGCAGTGTCGTGTCGCGACGTTAAATCAGGCGCTTGTTGGGAGGCAACCCAACTTTACTGTTTTCTTTCATTTTTTTTTATTTTTTTTTATTTTTATTATTTTGTATTACTTATTTTTGTTTTGTAGGATTATGAGATTAGGAAACAAATCCATTGGAAAAGTGAAAAAGTGAGCTAGATGGTTGGAAATAAGTGCGGGGTGCCCGCACAATTGACTATCCTTGGGAGAAGTCTGAGTACCATGTGAGCTGCTTGTGTTTCGGCCTTTGGCCTTTCAGGAAGTTTCTTGTCCACCCTCATTATTTTTTGGTTTATTTGTGCATTGGGGACACTGCACTCTTTTAAGTGTGGGGTGAGAGAAATTCCTTTAGAACATTAGTAGTATTATATTAGTATGTTAATTTCTTAGTTTTTTTTCAGTTTCGTATTTTTGTTTTTTATAATAGTGTAGTATTTTAGGTTATTAATTTTATAATTAAAAAAATGAAATTTTTTTTTGAAATTTTTGGACTTTTCCCGACAATGGATCTCCTAGACACTCTTCTTGAGGGATTAAAGTCTAAAAAATTAGAAAAATCCAAAAATATGTCTTTTAGCTTTCTTTAGGTGGTAATAATCCCCCGTGTTTTTTTTTTGTACCTCGATTCTTTTTCGTGGGATATAGTTTGAACCGGGTAGTAGCTTTTTTAGATTACATTAGAATTTAGGGAATAAATGGCGGAAGAAAGATGAGATTCCTAGGCGCCTTGACTTGTTTGATAGTAACATATATAGGTTTTGGCATGTGCACTATCTTCCCTCTATTTTGATATTAATGTTGACGCCTTTATAAATTGGATAGCATGTTTTGTGGCGCCTATATCTCGTTTACTTGACTTATGTTCACTTTGTGCTTAATGCTTAATATCTCGTAGCTCCGTGAATACTTTCATTATTTGAGAGTCGGAATGGGACCGTCCATAGTGAGTCATGTTCCATATGTGGTGATGGTTTTGTGTAGTATATGTATTGTACTTGTGTCTAGAACTTGCCCGGTATGTGAGTGAACCGAAATTTTAGGTGATGCTCGATTTGAGAAATGATTTTAGGATTTCTTTGATCTTTTTTAGCTTAAATGCTTATCATAAATAAAATCTATCCCTAGTTAACCCTTTTGAGCCTATATACTTTTATTTGGTACCCACATTACAAGCCTATACCCTTTTTATTCTCAATTGACATTGTTTTTATCCCTTTACCTCTTAAAGCACTTTAATTGTGAGATGCGCGCTAAAAGAAGTAAGAAGGAACTAAGTGTGGGGTGGATTTTGAGTGGAACCAATTAAAGGAAGAAAGGTGCACTTGTTTTGTAAACTAATACACCACTAGCAAAAATTGAAAAAAAAAATAGTTGGGAAAAAAGAGAGAATAATCTGGAAAAAAAAGAAGGAAAAATAGAGATAAATAAATTGTTGTCTTGTTTTTGCTAATGGGTATGAAATAAAGTAGTGCTTAAAGAATAAGGGAATATTTTTTGGGGTGATATTGTTTGTGAAAGTGAAGTGGATTGAAGAATTTGCGCTTAAAGTTGATTATGTGATGTGTTAAAGTGCTTATGAGGGTTAGTCACTATTCCTATATATATCATACCCGTCCCTTAGCCCACATTACAACCACAAAAAGGGTCCTAATTAATTTTAGATCGAGTGGGCCTACATTAGTAGAGATTTACATTATGGGCAAGCCTATGGTACCAATTGCATGCATGTGACTTCTTTGTGAGGGTGAGATATTTTCTTTGATATATATGAGTTCTTAAATTATATTTGATCATGAGATTCGAATGCGTGGATTGAACTTACTCTCTTGTTCTTGTTGTAAGAGCACATGGTTTCACGAGGGATAGGTAACATTATTAGACTTCTCTCTATGATGTTGGGTGTTCAAGCCATGAGTGCATTGTGACATTGAGTTGGTTTTTTAGGCTAGGATTGTTAAGAGTATGTTGTCTTTGTTTGAATATTTTTGAAGTTAGCATAAGAAAAAGGGAAGTGTAAGTTATTGCATATGCAAGGGGCTAATTGTTTGTATCAACTAAAGTCATGGGTGCTTAAGCTTAACTGAAATGTGTGGCTTGATAGAGATAACTTGTAACGACCCGGTCTGTCGTTACGTAGAACCTGCATTTTAATTACTGTAATTGACTTGTTATAGGTTTATTATACTTTTATTGATGTGTTACAGTTGGTAGGCTTGAAATCAGAATGGTTGTAGTGAGAGTTTAGTCATTCATTCTCTAAAAATAGCCTTAAAGTTGGAAAAGTCAACTGAGAGTTGACTTATTGGTAAACGACCTCGGAATGCAGATTTTATGGCTCGGATAGCTTCGTTAGGTGATTTGGACTTAGGAGTGTGTTCAGAATAATTTATTGATGTCCGGTGTAGAATTAGGCTTGAATTGGCGAAAGTTAGTTTTTGGTAATTTCTGGTCGGCAGTGGAAAATAGGCTATCGGGGTCGGAATGGAATTCCGATAGTTGGAATAGGTTTGTAATGTCATTTTGGATATGTCTGCAAAATTTCAGGTCAATCGGAATTGTTTTGGATAGTTTCGGCATTGTTGGTGGATTTTAGAAATTTGAAAGTTCTTAGGCTTGAATCCGATGTGATTTTGGTGTTTTGATGTTACTTTTGGTGATCCGAGGGTGCAAATAAGTTTGAATTATCATATGTGATGTGTTAGTATATTTGGTTGGGGCCCCGAGGGGCTCGGGATTGATTTCGGGTGGTTAACGGACTCATTTGGACTTAAGGGAATAGATGTTTTTCTGGTGTTTCTACAGAACATTTTTACCCTATATGTTCGCGGAGAGGAGACTGTGTTCGCATAGGGTATTAGGGGAACTGGGATTTTTGCACTGTGCGTTCGCGGTTAGGCTGGTGAAAATGCGGAGAGTAAAATCATTTGAGGGACCCCAGGTCACTTTGTCTATGCGTTCGCGGCATGGGGGTTGCGATCGCGAAGGGTTGACTGGGGAAGGCTGTGCGATCGCGGGGTGTTTACCGCGATCGCGAAGGTCAAATATGGGCCTGGGAAAAATAAAGCTATGCGTTCGCGGGGTGTTGACCTCGATCGCGAAGAACAATAACTGGGCAGTTAAATTAAAACCCTTTCGCGACCCTAACCTATTTTAACGCCATTTTTTAACGTGAAGAAGCTTTTGAGGCAATTTTGAAGAGGGAAAATCAGTGTTCATTATAGAGGTAAGTATTTTGGACCTTAAAACTCGATTATAGGTTATTAAGGAACATAATCTTAGTGTTTAATTCATGAAAATCAGTAGAAAAAGTTGGGGTTAGGGCTTGAGATTATGAGACCTTTAGGAGTCGATTTGAGGGGTCAATCGAACTCCGATTTTTGCGTTCTTTATATGTACGGACTCGTGAGATGACGAAGAACATTTTGGTATAAACATTTCTGAGTTACAAGACGCGGGCCCGGGGGCCGAGTGTTAGCATATTTCGGGTTTTGAGCTAAAATTGGTATTTTTCAATTGGAATTCAGTCCTTAAACATAATTTGATGATAAAAATCTGAACTTGGTAGATTTGGAGCACTCGGAAGTTGATTCGAGAGGCAAGCGTATTGAGGAATAGTTCCCAGGATAGTTTTAGGTAAGTAATGTCTTTAAATCATGTCCTGAGGGTATGAAACCTCGGACTCTGCACCCTTTCACGGGTTTTGAAATGCAAAGGTTGGAATTTTGGATATATATTCCCTATTTAGGCAACTATTGATTTGCGAAACCGATTTTTAAGCCTATGCTTAATATTATTGATATATTTTGATATGATTTGGGCTGTAAGCCATGTTTGGGGCATAGTGTCGATCTGTTTACCCCTTGGAGGATGTTTTTACTATTTTCCTCACTTGTTATGTTATGATTTTCACTCAGTCTTTTCGTGATAATTGTGTTGACACTCAGAGTATTTTGATACTATTTCTTGAAAATGAAACACTGTTTTGGTTCGAGAACCCGTTATATTTATGGCCTGAAGGGAAAGTTGATAGTGTCTGACTGAGTGAGGCTGCGGGCCTATATTGTGAGGATGTTATGATATGAGTGAGGTTGCGGGCCTATATTGTGAGTGATTTATGCCATGATGTGGCTTGTACCTACTGAGTGATGTTTCCCGCGGGGCTGATACTGAGTGAATGTGAGATTGCCTGATGGGCTGATACTGAGGGAAATTGTTACGAGAAATGATTTTTGGCCCGAAGGGCAGATTTATGATAATTTTACTGAGTTTTCAAACTATGATTCACTTCGTTTTTCAAACTGATTTTTACTGAGAGTTTTACTGAGATATATTGATATTATACATGTTTCAAAGGATTTCTGGAAATTGGTTTTTGAACTTATGCATTTGATGAATACTTATGGTGACTTGGTGTTTTACTGTCATTTTGGATATGTCTGCAAAATTTCAGGTCAATCGGAGTTGTTTTGGATTGTTTCAGCATCGTTGGTGGATTTTAGAAATTTGAAAGTTCTTAGGCTTGAATCCGATGTGATTTTGGTGTTTTGATGTTAGTTTTGATGATCCGAGGGTGAAACTAAGTTTGAATGATCATATGTGATTTTTTAGTATATTTGGTTGGGGCCCCGAGGGGCTCGAAATTGATTTCGGGTGGTTAACGGACTCATTTGGACTTAAGGGAATAGCTGTTTTTCTGGTGTTTCTGCAGAACATTTTTACCCTATGCATTCGCGGAGAGGAGACTGCGTTCGCATAGGGTATTTGGGGAGCGGGGATTTTTGCATTGCGCGTTCGCGGTTAGTCTGGTGCGAACGCGGAGAGTAAAATCATCTGAGGAACCCCCAGGCCATTTGGTCTATGCGTTCGCGGCCTAGGGGTGCGATCGCGAAGGGTTGACTGGGGAAGGATGTGCGATCGCGGGGTGTTGACCGCGATCGCGATGGTCAAATGTGGGCCTAGGAAAAATAAAGCTATGCGTTCGCGGGGTTTTGACCGCGATCGCGAAGGACAATAACTGGGCAGTTAAATTAAAACCCTTTCAACCTAACCTATTTTAACACAATTTTTGAACGGGAAGAAGCTTTTGAGGCGATTTTGAAGAGGGAAAATCAGTGTTCATCATAGAGGTAAGTATTTTGGACCTTAAAAATCGATTATAGGTGATTAAGGAACATAATCTCAGTGTTTAATTCATGAAAATCAGTAGAACAAGTTGGGGTTAGGGCTTGAGGTTATGAGACCTTTAGGGGTCGAATTGAGGGGTCAAACGAACTCCGACTTTCCCGTTCTTTATATGTACGGACTCGTGAGATGACGAAGAACATTTTGGTATAAAAATTTTTGAGTTCCAAGACGCGGGCCCGGTGGTCGGATTTTACAAAATTTCGGGTTTTGAGCTAAAATTGGTATTTTTCAATTGGAATTTAGTCCTTAAGCATAATTTGATGATAAATATCTGAACTTGGTAGATTTGGAGCACTTGGGAGTTGATTCGAGAGCCAAGCCTATTGCGGAATAGTTCCCGGGCTAGTTTGAGGTAAGTAATGTCTTTAAATCTTGTCTCGGGGTATGAAACCCCGGACTCTGCACCCTTTCACGGGTATTGAAATGCAAAGGTTGGAAGTTTGGAAATATATTCCCTATTTAGGCAACTATTGAGTTGCGAAACCAAATTTTAAGCCTATGCTTAATAGTATTGATATATTTTGATATGATTTGGACTGTAAGCCATGTTTTGGGCCTAGTGCCGATCTGTTTACCTCTTGGGGGATGTTTTTACTATTTTCCTCACTAGTTATGTTATGATTTTCACTCAGTCTTTTCGTGATAATTGTGTTGACACTCAGAGTATTTTGATACTATTTCTTAAAAATGAAACACTGTTCGCGGTCGAGAACCCGATATATTTATGGCCTGAAGGGCAAGTTGAGAGTGACTGACTGAGTGAGGTTGCGGGCCTATATTGTGAGGATGTTATGATATGAGTGAGGCTGCGAGCCTATATTGTGAGTGATTTATGCCATTATGTGGCTTGTTATAGCGCTTGGGTTGTAGGAGCCCCTCCGAAGTCTCTACGCACCCCTAGTGAGCGCAGGTACGTACTGAGTGATGTTGCCCGCGGGGCTGATACTGAGTGAATGTGAGATTGCCTGATGGGCTGATGCTGAGTGACTGTGAGGTTCCCTGATGGGCTGATAGTGAGTGACTGTGAGGTTGCCTGATGGGTTGATACTGAGGGAAATTGTTACGAGAAATGATTTTTTGCCCGAGGGGCAGATTTATGATAATTTTACTAAGTTTTCGAACTATGATTCACTTCCTTTTTCAAACTTATTTTTACTGAGAGTTTTACTAAGATATATTGATATTATACTTGTTTCAAAGGATTTCTGGAAATCAGTTTTTGAACTTATGTATTTGATGAATACTTATGGTGACTTGGTGTTTTACTGTTTTTGTGAATTGGTGTATCTGTGTAACGACCCGGTCGGTAATTTTGAGAGTTAACTCCCCGATCCCCTAATAACTTCTCCTCCCATGTCTATTTATGTTATTGGAACTTGTTGGAGCATTGAGTGGTGAAATCAGGAGTGATTTTGGACACTTTGTCCTTAAATGTGGATTTTTGCTTTTGAAATGAGGTTGTAGCTAGAACTATGTGAAGTTTGATCCGGAATGGAATTTCGTCGACTCCGTTAGCTCTGTTGGGTGATTTTTGGGTTAGGAGCGTGTTCGGAACGTGTTTTCGGGGTCAGTTGTAGATTTAGGATTGAATTGGCGAAAGTTAGAATTTTGGCAATTTCGGCTGATAGGTGAAATTTTGATATCGGACTTGGAAAGGACTTCCGAAAGTGACAGCAGGTCTGTAATGTCATTTATGACCTGTGTGCAAAGATTGAGGTCATTCGGATAAGTTTAGACGTGTTTTAGCATCAGATGGGAGTTCTAGAAATTTCATAAGTTCTTAGGCTTGAATCTATGCACATTTGATGATGTTGATGTTATGAGGTGTGTTTTAAAGGCTCGACCAAGTTTGAATGAGGTATTAGGGCTAGTGGGTAGTTTTGGTTGAGGTCTCAGGGGCCTCAGATGTGTTTCAGGTGTCCAAACGGGCATTTTGGCCTTGTAGACTTAGCTGGTTTTGCTGGTTTTTCACTAGCAGTGTTTTGTTCTCCGCGATCGCATAAGGTATATATGGGAGGCCTGTGATTTGTTCTTCACGATCGCACAATGAAAACCGCGATCTCAATGCATGGGAATATGTGTCTCCGCGATCGCATAACATAAGGCGTGATCACATAGTAGATCTTAGGTATGAGGAAAGGGCCAACGTTTGTTCTCTGCGATCGCAGAACACCATAAGCGATCGCATAGCTTTGAGGGCAGGGGGTCCGCGATTGTAGACCTGTATGGCGAACACGATGAAGGATTTATGGCGCGTGTCAGTTTACCCTACGCGATTGCGACTCTTTATACGCGATCGGAAATGATTGGGCAGTCTTTTAAAAGTCTAATTCCGAGGGTTTATGTTATTTTCACCATTTTTTATTTTTGAGAGCTCAACCTGGGTAACTTGGGTAAGTAATATTTAACCATTATAGATCAATTTCCATGATTCTAATCTTAATTTCCACGTCTAATTTCGAAAATCTTGGGTAGAAAGAGGGAAAAATGGGAAGAACTTCATAGACCGAAATTTTGAGTTTTGATTGGGTGTTTGACCTCCGATTTGAGAGATTCTTATATGGTTAGACTCGTGAGTGAATGGGGGTTCGGAAAATGTAAATTTTACCCGATTCCGAGATCTGGGCCTGGGGGACTATTTGGGTGAATTTCCTAATTTCGCGTATTAGCTTCGAAGTAATTAGCTGTTTTGATTCCTCAAAGTGTTATTTACATTATGCAATCGAATTTATTAGATTTGGGCCACCCAGAGACGGATACTTAGAGTGTGGTATTGGGTTGAGTAGTGCAGTAGAGGTAAGTGGCTTGCCTAACTTTGTGTTGGGGATTTTCCCGTAGGCATTTTAACTGAGTTTTACTATACGGAAACCGTGTACGTGAGGTGACGAGCACTTGCACGAGTCGATGTTGCTACAATTAAATTTTTTCCTTCCATGACATATCTCATTTTCGTTCCTATATTACTGTTTCCCTATTTTGTCTGAGTAGTTGACTAAGGAATAAGCATGTCTACTTGCCCTTACTTGTTTCCCTCTTACTTGCTACAAATTGAACCATGCTTAGGTAGTTTTAACTTATTATTGCCTGTTATTTTTCTTGAATTTTTTAATTACGCTGTGTCCGACAGACATTCTGCATTGCATATTTAAATTGGGACTACGGACTGAGATCCGGGAGCTTTCCCCCTGTACTACATAGCATATTTAAATTGGGATTACAAACTGAGATCCGGAAGCTTTCCCCTGTACTGCATTGCATATTTAAATTGGGACTACGGACTGAGATCCGGGAGCTTTCCCCCTGTACTACATAGCATATTTAAATTGGGATTACAAACTGAGATCCGGAAGCTTTCCCCTGTACTGCATTGCATATTTAAATTGGGACTACAGACTGAGATCCGTGAGCTTTCCCCCTGTACTGCATTGCATAATTACTGTTGAGTTATATGTTGTGCTGAGCCGAGGGTTCTCTTCAATTATTTCTTACATATTTTCCTTAAGTTCAGTTTATTATCGCTACTTTATTTTCAATGTTCAAACTTATATTGTCTTATTTTTTTTATAACTCAGTAGAGCCTCAACCTGACCTCGTCACTACTTGTCTGGGGTTAGGCTTGACACTTACTAAGTACCGAATGTGGAGTACTCACGCCCTTTCCTGCGCATGTTTTACCCATGTGCAGAGACTGGTACCAGCACACAACGCTTTGGCTAGGAGTACTACAACACTTACTCAGGAGACCGCGAGGTAATTCTGCCGCGTCCGCAGAATCTCACGTGTCCCCATCTACTCTACTATAGGAATAATAAACACATTATCTTTATTCCGTTGTATAGAGGTATAGTTGTTAAATCTTGTGACTTGGCGATATTCCCGTTTTTGGGAAGATGAAAACTGTAAATGCCGAGTGGCTAAAGGTTTATATAGTTATTGTTACATCTTTACTGTTTATTTTTATTTTGTCTAATTGTTTCCGCATATTTTAGGCTTACCTAGTCATAGGGACTAGGTGCCGTCACGAGTCCGTTTGGAGGGTTAATTTGGGTCGTGACAAGTTGGTATCAGAGCGTCTAGGTTCATAGGAGTCACAAGTCACAAGCCAGTTTATTAGAGTCTCACGGATCGGTGCGGAGACGTCCGTATCTATCTTCGAGAGGCTATGTAACTGTTCAGAACAATCATATTCTTTGGAGTTCCTTGTCGTGCTAGTTACTGTCATCTAAATTCTTAAACTCTATTATGTTCTTTCTTACAGATGGTTCGTACTCGTACCGGACGTACTGACGACCAGGCACCCGATCCCCCAGCCAGAGCCGTCAGAGGCAGGGGCCGGGGCATAGGACGGGCACGCAGTGCAGCCCGAACACCGGCTAGAGAAGAGGCAGAGGATCCCCCAGCAGCCACACTTGGAGGGGCATAGGAGGTCCCTATTATTACTCCACCCCTCCAGGAGACACTAGCTCAGTTCCTGAGTGCCTTCATTACTCTGTCTCAGGCGGGACTACTTCCGATAGCCCCAGCCACATCCCAGGCCGGGGGAGGGATGCACACTCTCGCAGCCCGTACTCCTGAGCAGAGGGTTCATATTGGGCAGGTTCTAGAGTACATTCATATGCCCCCAGCAGATCCAGCTCAGCAGGAGGTTAGGGCAGTTGTTCCTGAGGCAGAGCAGCTCTGACGCGAGAGGTACAAGAAGTACCACCCATCTGAGTTCAGCGGATTAGCTTCAGATGACGCTCTAGGTTTTTTTTGAGGAGTGTCATCGTATTCTCCGCACGATGGGTATTGTGGAGAAGAGTGGGGTTTCTTTTACTGCTTTCCAGCTGAGGGGAGCAGCCTATCAGTGGTGGCGTGCTTTTGAGCTGAGTAGTCTGGACGAGGCAGCTTCACTTACTTGGGCTCAGTTCTTAGAGATGTTCCTACTTGAGTTTGTCCCTCAGAGCCTCGGGGATGCCTGGCGTGCAGAGTTTGAGCAGCTACGCCAGGGTACTATGACTGTGCCGGAATATGTAGTCCGTTACAGCGATTTGGCTCGTCATGCACCAGCTTTGGTTGGCACTGTCAGAGAGAGGGTTTGACGCTTTATTGAGGGACTCCACCCTAGTATCCGGACTAGTATGGACAGGGAGCTGGAGACAGACATCACTTACTAGCAGGCCGTGAGTATTTCCCGGAGGATTGAGAGTATGTTGGCCTAGGACAGGGAGGAGAGAGAGGCCAAGAGGTCTTGAGAGATCGGTCACTTTTTAGGAGCTCGTGCACGTGCAGCACGCTATGGTAGGGGTTTTGTGAGTTGCCCGATTCATTCAGCTCTTCCAGCGTCCAGTGGTATTCCAGCTCCTTCTAGACCTCAGGAGCCTTACTATGCACCACCAGTATCTCAGGTGCCTTCAGCTCGAGGTGCTATCACTGGCCAGTCCAGTAGGCCAGTTCAGAGTCAGCAACAGCCGCCACGTCCTTCGAGGGGTTGTTTTGGGTATGGTGATCCTCGTCATGTGATTAGAGATTTCCCCTAATCTAGGAGGGGTGCACCACCTCAGACTTATCAGGTTCTATGTCTTCCACCTGGTCCTCCAGCTATTCTTCCAGCCCCATCTACTACCCCACCACCTCAGGCAGCTTGAGGTGGAGGTCGGGAGATAGAGGTCGCTCTAGAGGGGTAGGATGATTGCCTACGCGTCTAGACAGTTGAAGATGCCCGAGAAGAACTACCAGGTGCATGATCTCGAGTTGGCAGTGATTGTTCACGCCCTGAAGATATGGCGTCATTATTTATATGGTGTTCCCTGTGAGATATTCACGGATCAGCGGAGTTGGCAGCAGATATTCAGGCAGAAGGATCTTAATTTGCGCCAGCGTAGGTGGTTGGAGTTACTCAAGGATTATGACATCACTATATTATATCACCTGGGGAAGGCTAATGTGGTGGTCGACGCCTTGAGTCGCCGGGCGGAGAGTTTGGGTAGTTTGGCATATCTTCGTGCAGCTGAGAGGCCCTTAGCCTTGGATGTTCAGTCCTTAGCCAGTCAGTTCGTGAGACTGGATCTTTCTGAGCCTCGCCGAGTATTTGCTTGTGTTGTTGCTATATCTTCTCTTTATGACTGCAGTCGGGAGCGCTAGTATGATGATCCCAACCTTCGGGCTCTTCAGGATAGAGTTCGGTAGGGTGATTCCAGGGATGTGACCATAGGTGATGACAATGTGATGAGGATGTAGGGCCGGATTTGTGTACCCAATGTAGATGGGCTTCAAGAGTTGATTCTTGAGGAGGCCCATAGCTCGCAGTATTCCATCCACCCGAGTACCGTGAAGATGTACCAGGATTAGAGACGACAATATTGGTGGCGAAGGATGAATATGGATATAGCGGAGTTTGTAGCCAAGTGTCTCAATTGTCAGCAGGTGAAATGTGAGCATCAGAGGTCGGGAGGATTACTTCAGCAGATTAAGCTTCCAGAGTGGAAGTGGGAGCGTATCATCATGGACTTTGTGGTTGAACTTCCTCGGACCTTGGGGAAACATGATGCTATTTGGGTGATTGTGGATCGGATGACCAAATCAGCCCATTTCATTCCAGTGTTGACTGCGTATTTTTCTGAGAGGTTGGCCCAGATCTACACTCGTGACAATCTGTGCTGCGTGTTTCGTATTTCTCAAACTGTGATTTAGTTTCATTACTACTGAGTTGGTGTACTAATCATTACTCTCTGTGCCTCTGTGCACAGATCCAGGTACCGGTTCGGTGCAGTAGCTGTCTCTATTCGTTGGCAGCAGTTTTATGGGATTTCGAGGTAACTGTCCAGCATCCACAACTTCTCCATTTCCCTTCCTTATTTAGCTTTAGCATTTCATTCTTAGACTTTATTTAAGACATTAGCAGAGTTAGCTTTATTTCGTAGATGCTCGTGACCATGTTTACTCCAATCTTGGGAGGTTTTGTTTAGAGTTGTTTAGACTATTATTAGGGCGCTAAGACTTAAAGAATTTATTTTAGGCTATGTTTGCTGTTTATTATTGAATTGTGAATTATTATAATATAGAACAAATGCGTAGTAATGTGATGGTTGGCTAGCCTAGTTCCACGATAGGCGTCATCATGACCTGTTAGGATTTGGGGTCGTGACATAACCTTAATTTTGATCGATCGGTTGTGGTTCAATTCTATTTTGCTCGAGGACGAACAAAGGTTTAAGTGTGGGATGGTGATATTGGGCATATTTTTATATGTTTTTATGTTACTTTACCCATGTTTTAACTGCTTTTTGTTGCTATTTGGTATTAAAAATTCTCAATATTTTTTAATTATTGGTTTTATGAATAATTGAATTGTGCGTGATGATTTAGGGTGTTTGGAGTGCAAAAATATTAAGAAAAGGTGCTCTAGCTATAAGAAGAGGGGTTGGATGCGTCGCATCCACCCAAGAAAAAATTCATATTTTGTGCACCCTTAGCAGTGAAGTCGGACCATAGCATCCGTCCTAGCATTCGCATCTGGGCACAGCTAAGATGGAGGAACAAAGGGTGGATGCGAAGCATCCACCCCAGCATCAATCCCTAAAGCTGAGTTAGATTAGGAATAGGAGAACTTTGGCCCACGACTTTTGTACGCAATACATAAGACAAAAAGGCCTCTTTTAGGTCATCTAACATACTGGGAAGCGGGAAAAAGCCACGACAAAGCTTGGAAATCACGGAATTCATCTTGAGTTCTTACTTTTTCCTTCTTTTATTGATTTTTATGTATTCTTGGAAATTACTTGAAAATGTTACCATGATAATATGTGGCTAAGAACCCTATTATTCGTTGGTCATGGGTATACATGAATGTTGATGTTTGACGTCTAATTTGACGAAGTTGATTTTATCATATTGGGTTGTTTATTTAATTATATTTTTAATTATTTTGCTGAGTAGCTAACACTGAAATACTATCTACGAATCTAGAGTTGAACTCGAAAGTTGAAATTCTAGATTGCATATATTAAATAGAGCAGGTTCTTGAACCCGGGCATCGGGGAACGAATTCGCAATTAGGATAGACATATACCTAGTTGCCTTGCTTGGTTGAAATACAGGAAGTGTAAATGCATTCTTGTTAATATTAATTCCACGGAGATATATGCATTAAGTTAGCTTGAATAGGCGAGTAAGAACTAGACAAATTCTTATGAGTAATATCAACCCTGTCAATCAACAATCCAGATAAATCAATTAGTTATTTTAATCCAAGAACGCAACATGATTGTTAACTAACCCGTGACTCTGGATTATTATCTCCTACTGATTGTTATTAGAAATTGTTTAAGTGTTGTGGTCGATTTCTAATTATTTCATTACTTTATAAGTTTTAGTTAGTAAATTATCTATATTGTGATAAATCTCTTCAATCGATAAGTTAATTGAGTTTGAATCTGTTAAAAGTTAATCATAAGTCTTCGTGGGAACAATACTCTACTCACTACTCTATTACTTGACGACCACGTATACTTGCGTGAGTGTGTTTGGTCGCAACAAGAACTTAGTGTTTTATTATAGAATTGATTGATTTTGCTAGTGTTGATTGTATAGAATTGTTTGTGACTAGATTAGGCGGCATTCGGAGGCCATTTCGCGAGGCAAGGTAAGTAACACTTCTAAACATGGTTCTGAGGGTGTGAAACCCCGAATTACGTGTCATATGATAGATGTTGAGGTGATGCACATGCTAAGTGACGGGCGTGTGGGCATGCACCGTAGAAATTGTGATTTGGTCATTTCCTTGGAGTTGCGTAGTCATTTTATCTAAACATTCTGGTTGTATACAATGCTAGGAATCATGTTTAGACTATATGATGATACTATTGGGACCTATATTACTCATTCTTGTTGTTGGATTATTTGTTCAATTGCAGTTATATACTCGGTCTTATTAATCATTTCATGTCACATCACAGTCTTTGTTATTGTGTATTGTCACATATCGTATCATTGGTTAGAGATGCTTAGTATGAGCGTTGTGAGACGGATGGACTGGAGAGATTTATGACTGAGTGAGGCCGAGGGCCTGGTTGTGAGTGATATTTATTTATTCCGTGATCTGGCTTATTATAGCTCTTGTGATGAAGGAGCCCCTTCCGAGTCTGTGATGTGCCGGAGAATGTCGGCACATTTAATACCATACTGCTTAGATTAGGGCTCGTTTCAAGAGAATTTACTCTTATTAATCGTAGAATTTTGGTATTTTGCAGTACACAAGGTGTGAACACTCAAGACTATGCAAAAGGAAGTTAAAAGAAGAGAAAAGAGAAGGAAAAGGGTCAAATGCGATTGCATCTTCAACATGCGAATCGCATTTCAATCCTGGGGGTCGCATACCGCAACAGAGAGTTGAGTCAAAATTAAGGAGTGAAATGCGGCCACATATGCGACCGCATATCCCAAATGCGAACCGCATTTGAATCGCATGTTCATCTGATGCCTGAAGCCACACTGCAAATGCGACGCATGAATGCGATCGCATACCTTTAATGCGGATCGCATATTCCCAAATGCGATACATCTCTGGGACCTAGGGTTTTGAGATGCGATGGAAGAAGCCAAGATGCGAACCGCATTCCTGTTATGCGACAGGAATGCGATCGCATATCGCCCGTCAGGGGTGTTTTTGTCTGTTTTTCACCCGAATTTTCTTCCCACTATAAAAGGATTTACTGGGGTGTTGTGGGTCATTCTTGTCTAGCTTTTTAACAACATTCTCTCATTAAATATTCTTCACTTTTGGAAGCATTAGAGCAAGCAAGTGGTGGTTTGTAAGCATTCATGACACTATTAAATACTTGTTTCTTTTGGTTATTTATGATGAGTAGCTAAGTTTAAACACTGAGGTTGTGAACCCTAAATGGGTGTTATGTATTTGGGTATTTTCCATTGAATATATGTATAATGGGTAGTTGATATGTGTTTACGCTTCGTCTTACATTTCCTTTTAATGGTTGCAAACATTAACTTATGCCGTAACTTTAGCTTAGCTTGGAAAAGTGGGTTAGAAGTGGTAAGAGTAAACACCAAAGACTCGAGGTGTTAAACTTCGTTTAATAGAATCACTTACGAATAAGTTGGTTTTATTTGGCAAAACGTGATTCGGATTTATTGCAACTCTTTTACATTTGGAAAAATTCTAAAAAGAAAATACTATCGTAGTATTGGAAAATCTAGGATAGTTATCTTTAGAATCATTTGCATATCAAGAACTTCCCATTAGAAATATATCATATTAATACCTACTTGCATTACACTCCATAAAAGGGGACACAACCTTGGTTATTCTACCCATACTAATTATAATCTAAATTAGCCTTCTTTGTGACTACTTTTTCTCTAAAATAGCAAACTATTAATCACCACCCTTTTTGTTCACTAACGGAATAGAACTTCGATTAGAGTTAAGAACCACACTAACATAGTGATATTTTCACACCTATTCCCTATGGGATTCGACCCCAACCTTGTTGGGTTATTATATTTGACTTCGACCGCTTTACACTATTTTAGAAGTGTAATTTGAGCGTATCAGTCTGCACACCCATAGTGAGCGCAATTAATTTATACTGAGGTATGGATCTTCCTTGGGCATGGATCTTGACTGAATCATTTATATTTTGGGATGGATTTTCCCTGTGTTAGATTGGCCGTATACAGTATTGAGTGACTGATTGTTAGTTGATGTATATATATTTGGGGTGGATCTTCTCTTGGCTGGAATAGCCATATAGAGTACTGAGTGATTGAGTATTCTGAAAGTGTGAGTACACGAGGCTTCCATTGTGTTGCACCACATATACGATATTCACCTTGGCATGTAGATGAAGAGATGTCATTTTCATATTACCAGTCACACTTGGCTTATTTTTACCTGTGCTAAAATTAACTTTTGACCCTTGAAGCATGTCTACTTTTCTGCATTTTCTAAATTCTGTATCTTTGCTGTATTGTTAGAGCTCGTCACTACTTTCGGTCCAAAGGTTAGATTTATTACTTATTAAGTCGGTTGTACGCACGCTACACCCTGCACCTCGTGTGCAGATTCGGGTGCTTCCGATCACGGCGGTTACTGAGTTGCGGAGTACGGACCTTAAGAGATCATCGAGGTAGCTGCTTGGCATTCGCAAACCTTGACTCTCCTCTATTATGTTTCATTTTATGTTTCTGTTTTGTTTTTTCTAGACGGTGTACCAGACTATATCTTTCTGTAGATGCTCATGTACTCGGCGACACCCCGGTTTTGGGAGAGATTATGTATTGATATGGCTTCCTATCTTGTTTTTAAAAGCAACAACCACCCAGTATAAACCCTATCTTATTTTTAGAAAATTTTCTTTAAATTAAACTATCTTCGTATCTTTCAAAGCTTTAAAGTGTTGGAAATGTCTTAGTAGTTGGCTTTCCTAGTTCTTTGATAGGCGCCATCACAACGGGTTGGTTGGGTCGTGAGCATTCACCGAAGTCACTAAAAATAGAAGTTTATTAGAGAGCTGTGATTTTTCCAAACTTTCAACAACATATAAGACTTTTCATTTACAAGTTACCATGAGGAAAATACATCTCTATGCCTACATGTCAAATACACATGTCAAGTCAGCAATATCACAGTAAAATCATCAAGTACACTCACTCTCAGTACACTAAAGGTGCCTGGCTCAAATGCCCCTCACCATCACACACACAATCACTCAGCACTATATGGGTACCTAACACAAACGCCCCTCACAAAAGCACTTAAATATCAATGTGTTTGCGCTCACTGTAATATCATACGCCAGCGATGTGGATCCTTGCCCAAGCGCTAATCACTAATCACATAGACCAATTGTGGGGGCCTGGTGCACGCGTCGGCCCAAATCACTACTTAGACTAATGTGGGGCATGTCGTACGCGTCACCTCAATATCAATATAACCATTAAAGCACCCGATCCAAATATGAATCACAACATGGCTATATGGACCACATCACTCATCAATCTGCTCAAGTCTCAATGAGTCACATCTCATAGAAACATTATCCAATTATACAACATGGAGTAACACAATGTACCACAAATTCAGCTCAAACTTGTATCAAGTACAAGGACACCAATAACAAGTGAGACAACATATCAAAGTGCATTGAGATTTAGATATATCATGCAGATATAATTACCATGCTTGAACAGTATGACTACGGCTAAGGCAAATAGCCCTATCATGTCTCAAATAATAAAGCAGATATCCTAGACATGATTTCTAGAATGAATAATAACTCATGTAGTCATACTGTAAAGACCCGCAGAATTCTTAACTAGAAACGATATCCGGATAGATACCCATGTTGATATAACTATAAAAATTCTTAACTCGGACCATTTTGGAGTGAAAAGTACCCCAAGACTTGAGGTCAGAATTTTCCCAAGTTGGTGCGGATTTGCGGTCCACTATGGAATCGCATATCAAGTATGCGGACCACATAGTGGTCGCATAGTTGGACAGATTGCTATCCATTTTGAGGATATCTATGTGGCCCAAAATGCGATCGCATATCATGTATGTTGGACGCATAGTTGTCACTTATTGCACCTGAGTTTTTGCGGAGGGAATTATGCGGCGCACTATGCGATCACATAACAGGTATGCGAACCGCATAGTTTCCGCATACCTGGGAAGTTCCCTTTCCTTTTTGGCCCAGCTGAAGGCCAATAATGCGACAGGTTTGTGGACCGCATAACTGGAATGCGATCGCATTCCGGACTACAAACCTGCATCGGGGCTCCTACTTTCTTATTTTTAAAACCCGACCCCCAAGCCAATATAACACCCATCCTTCTTATTTTTAACCATATTCTGATAAATTAGAGAGAGGAGAGAGTGGGTTCTAGTGAGAGAGAGTCCCAATTTCATCAAATTTGATCCACCACCACTTCTCAGGACTGAATTGATCGAGTAGGACACTGTTTCTTCACTACAGGAGGTAAGCTTCTACCCCATCAACCTTAATTACCATATTTTTGTTAAAATAAAACATGGTTAGGTGAGTTCATGACGATGGGGGTAGGAATATTGCATGCATGTAACCAACTAGTCATAATCTAGTAAAGGGAAATGGGTTAGAGTAATCATTCACTAAAAAGAGGCCATTTAATCTAAAGGAACACCTAGTGTTTGATAGAATGCTCGAGTGAGTTCAAGACATGATCATTATTCCTAATTCTAAGCTCAACTGTGCCACATTGTGAATTAGATTGAAGGTGCTAGAAGGTCCGGTGAATTGTGGTAGAAATTAAGGAAAAATCCCAAGCCAAGGTATGTATGGCTAACTCTAGTTTTCATAGGATAAACCTATTGGTGTTCACTTTCGGGTTATGATTCGCTTGATTGATTCTCGATGGATTTTATGTGGCTTATGTGTCAAGTTGGGAAATTCATGCTTCTATGTCGTTCGATGTTACTCCCATATCATTATGCTATTTAAGGGTATGACTTGTGATCATTATGTTCCTTCTTTTACTATGTGTGCAAATCCTCTTATGTGATGGTTGTGGTAGATGTGAAAGATTGAATTGATATGAAATATGAATCAAAGGATTGAAATGATATGAAATATGAATCACAAGAGTGAAATGATATGAGATGTGAATCAAAAGATGGAAAATGATAAAAGTGAACTAAAATATCAAAGAAATGTTGGGTGATGTCCTAGGGTGATATGGCCTAGCCGATCGGGCCGGGATCGGACTCCATGTCGTACACATCAACCTGTGAAATTGAGATATGAAATTGATTATTGCCTCACTGTTTCAGTTGAGATGGCCCAGCCGGTCAAACCGTGAATGGACTCTGTGTGAAAATGCCACGGTGATGATATGAGTTATGATGTTGTTGGTGCCTCACCTAGGATGGCTTAGCCGGTCGGGCCAAGACTGGACTCCGTGTGACAACGACACGGTGGTTTAGTAATAATAATAACACTTGGACTTAAAAGAATATTAACCAAAAGATGGCAAAACGTGATAAGAAACATGGTGACTCTTGTTGGTGTTTTCCCTTACCTCGGTGAATTGTTATATGATGTATCTATTTGTATCATTGCCTGTTGATGTTTATCCTATCTAGAGTACGGTTTGTTCATACATACTAGTACTATTCGATGGTACTAACGTCCTTTTTTCCGGGGGCGCTACATCTTTTAAATGGATGTAGGTGGTTCTGTAGCAGGTAGCACCCATCGACGATAGTAGTGCTTTCTCCTCCTCCCTTCAGCAGTTCTGGTGAGCCCCATTTCCTCCCGGGGCCGTGTGTGGTTACATGTTGATCTCCTTTGTACACGTTGTCCCTCTTTGAGGTATAGCCGGGGCCTTGTCGCCGGCAGGTCTATGTTCATTTCTCTGTACTCTTAGAGGCTCCGTAGACACCTATGTGGGTTGTGAATATATTTTGGGTAGTTGTTGGATATAATCGTAACCGTGATTCCGTATCGCGAAAATTGTAATTAGTATGTATGTTTTGAAATATCTACTATTGGTAATGGTGAAAGAGGAAAATGGACTTAATTTTATGAATATATGCTTTTGAATTATCTTTTGCTAACTCATGTAAATAATGTAGGTTATAGACACGGGGGAGAAACGAGTCGGGTAGGGAGGGCCAAACATGCTTGCTTGAATGGGTTCACTCGGTTAGGCGCTGGTCCCGTCCCTCGGTTTTGGGGCGTGACAAACTTGGTATCAGAGCCTAAGGTTTTAAAAGTGTCCTAGGATGTCTCGGAGCGGTGTCTAGTAGAGCCCTTCTTATAGGTGTGTTGTCGACCACATTTATAATTAGAGGGCTGCTGGGACATTTAGGAAAAATACCCTTCATTGTTATTCTATATCGTGCGATGGAGTGAGGAGTAAGGTTGTTTCTCTCTAACTCGTGCATTGTCTTAACTTTCAGTAAATGGCACCCAGGAAGAAAGCTCGACTCGGCCTAGAGGCCAGTGCCACCCTAGGAGTGGCCATAAATTCTCGATCTGATGGTGCGGGAGAGAATAATTCCCCGACCATGAATCATCCTGACTCCTCCGTTCCAGGCCAGACCATTCCAATTCCTGCTCCAGCGGAGGGTGCCACAATCCCTCCCGCTGATATTTCTGATCCTCCTCCAGCCCCAGCTTCCGGTCATGATATTTCTGATGGGGATCTTAAGGGAGCTATTCAGATGTTGACACAATTGGTGGCCTCTCAGACCCAGAGATCAAATGTTTCCCCCACATTCTCTAGCGGTCAAGGGGTTTCCTCAGGTTCCAGAGTTAACCGGTTTCTTCAGCTAGCCCCTCCAGAGTTCACAGGTACTGACCCCGAGGCTGATCCTCAGGATTTCATCGATGAGATATACAAGACCCTCTGAGTCATGCGTTCTACTGATACAGAGGGAGTAGAGTTGGCCTCCTATCGTATGAAGGGAGCGGCGTATTCTTGGTTTGAGATGTGGGAGGATTCACGCGAGGAGGGGAGACCTCCGGTGAGATGGGGTGAGCTCGCAGATGCCTTTATGGACCATTTCTTGCCCCCCCCAAGACTAGGGCAGCCCGTGATTCAGAGTTTGAGGTCCTTAAACAAGGTAGTAGAAGTGTGTGGGAGTATCATATGGAGTTTGTGCGTCTATCCAAGTATGTTGTTCATACGGTGCCGAATATGGAGGCTAGAGTTCGTCATTTTGTGCACGGTCTTGGTCCCTTGGTTGTCAATGAAGCTTCTACAGCCGCTCTACATTACGACATGAATTATGGGAAGATGGTGGGATTCGCCCAGGCTACAGAGGCTAGGAAGTTGAAGCTAAGGACGGATCGAGAAGTCACTAGTAGGGCCCGGTTAGCGGGCAACCCCGGGGGTTCATTTGGAGGTGGGAGACCAGTCCTCTTGGGAGGGTCATTAGGGCCATCCCAGTCTTATGTTCAGTCTTCCGCTAGTGCCCCTCCATCAGGGCACAGTCATCAGCAGGGAGGTCGCTTTGGGCTCGGTCTAGGCAGCAAGAGGCTCCACCATCAGGGTCGATGAGGAGGGAGTTTCCAGCATCAACAAATGACCATCTGTCCTAAGTGTGGGAAGTGGCACTGAGGGCTCTGCCACCTAGACATGCCATTATATTATGGGTGTGGTAGGAGAGGCCATATTCAGAGAGACTGTCGTTCATCCATCCAGGGAGCATGTTGGGGCATCGCCCAACCATCCAGTTCTTTAGCTGCTGCATCCTCAGCACGCCCTCGAGCCTGAGGCCTTCCAGCACCATCAGGGCGTGGTGCAGCTAGAGGTGGTGCACGGGGTCGGGGAGGACCCAGTCGGTTCTATACCCTGAGTGGTCGTCAGAGTGCAGAAGCTTCTCCAGATGTCGTCACAAGTATTCTGACTGTTCAATCTCATGATCTGTATGCCATTATTGATCCTAGGTCTTCTTTGTCATAGGTTACTCATTTTATTACTTCAAGTTTTGGGAGAGAATCAGAACAGCTTCATGAGTTGTTCTTAGTGTCGACTCCGGTTGGTGAATCTATTGCAGACACGCGAGTCTATAGGAATTGTGTTGTCACGGTGTGTGGTCGGGATACCACGGACGATCTTATTGAGCTAGGGATGGTTGATTTTGATTTAATAATGGGAATGGATTGGCTCTATTCATGTTTTGCTAAACTCGACTGCCGAACCAGAATTATGAGGCTTGAGTTTCCTAATGAACCAGCTATTGAATGGGAGGGGAATATTATTGTGCCAAGAGATAGGTTTATTTCCTACCTTAAGGCCTCAAAAATGATCAGAAAGGGGTGCATCTACCATTTGGTCTGGGTTGGGGACACCACTTCTGCGGTGCCTGCTCCTGAGTCCGTGCCTATTGCTAATGAATTCCTTAACATTTTTTCGGATGAGCTTCCTAGGATTCCACCAGACAGAGAGATCGATTTCGGGATTCATGTATTGCCAGACACGTAGCCAATATCTATTCTACCGTACAGGATGGCGCCAGCAAAATTGATGGAGTTAAAGGAGTAGTTGAGGGATCTTTTAGAAAAGGGTTTCATTCGGCCAAGTGTGTCGCCTTGGGGCGCACAGGTCCTTTTTGTCAGAAATAAAGATGGATCGCTGCGAATGTGTATTGACTACCGGCAGCTCAACAAGGTCACAATCAAAAACAAATACCCATTGCCTCGTAAGATGATTTGTTCGACCAATTGCAAGGTGCTAGGTTCTTCTCAAAAATTGATTTGTGGTCCGGGTATCACCAACTAAAGATCAGGGAGCAGGATATTCCTAATACCGCCTTCGGGACTCGGTATGGGCACTTTGAATTCCTGGTAATGTCTTTTGGGCTAACCAACGCCCCAGCAACTTTCATGGACCTTATGAATTGGGTCTTCAAGCCATTTCTTGACTCTTTTGTGATAGTCTTCATCGACGATATCCTTGTTTATTCACGAAGTCAGGAAGATCATGCTAATCACCTTAGGGCAGTTCTGCAGATTCTTCATCAGCACCAATTGTATGCAAAGTTCTCAAAATGCGAATTTTAGCTAGAATCAGTTACCTTTTTAGGCCATGTTGTCTCCAGGTAGGGGATTCAGGTTGATCCCCAAAAGATCGCCGCTGTGAAGGATTGGCCTAGACCAACGACCCCGACAGAGATTCGCAGTTTCTTGGGTTTAGCTGGATATTATCAGAGGTTCGTGGAAGGATTCTCTACCCTCGCCTTCCCATTGACAAAGCTGACGCAGAAAGCGGTCAAGTTCCAGTGGTCTGATGCTTGTGAAAGGAGTTTGTAGGAATTGAAATTAAGATTGACTTCGGCGCCGGTGTTGACCTTGCCAGAGGGTACATAGGGGTTTGTGGTGTATTATGATGCTTCAAGGGTTGGTCTGGGGTGTGTGTTAATGCAATGAGGTAAGGTTATAGCTTATCCTTCGAGGCAGCTTAAGAATCACGAAAATGAATTATCCGACGCATGATTTGGAGCTTGCAGCAGTTGTCTTTGCATTGAAAATCTGGTGGCACTATATTTATGGGGTCCATGTGGACGTGTTCACAGACCACAAGAGTCTCCAGTATCTATTCAAAAAGAAGGAATTAAACTTAAGGCAGAGGAGATAATTGGAATTGCTTAAAGATTACGATATGAATATCTTGTACCATCCAGGGAAAGTGAATGTGGTGGCAGACGCTCTTAGTCGGAAATCCATGGGTAGTTTGGCTCACTTAGAAGCAGGTCAGAGGCCTTTGGCTCGACATGTTTACCAGTTTCCCAGTCTGGGGTTTTGCCTTTCGGCCTCAGACGAAGGGAATGTTGTGGTGCATCACGGAGCTGAATCGTTTTTTGTGGCGGAAGTCAAGGAAAAACAATTCAATGATCCAGCAATGGCACGACTAAGGGAGGAAATTCTTAATCAAAGGACCACAGCTTTTTCACTTAGCAAGGATGACGGTGTCTTGCGGTGTCAAGGGAGATTATGTGTTCTGGATGTGGATGACCTTCGGGAGAGGATAATGGCGGAGGCTCACAATTCTAGATATTTCGTACACCCAGGTTCTAAGAAAATGTATCACGATCTCAAGGAAGTTTATTGGTGGAATAGCATGAAGAGGGGTGTCGCGGACTTTGTGGCTAAGTGCCCGAACTGTCAGCAAGTGAAGGTCGAGCATCAGAGGCCTGGTGGGTTGGCGCAGCTTATAGAAATACCAATGTGGAAATGGGAGATGATAAATATGGAATTTGTGGTAGGGTTACCCCGCACTCCGCGCAAGTTTGACTCAATCTGGGTAATAGTGGATCGGCTCACGAAGTCTGCACATTTCTTGCCAGTCAAGTCCACCGACATTGCAGAACAATATGCTCAGTTGTATATCAAAGAAATAGTCAGGCTGCATGGCACTCCAGTTTCCATTATCTCGGATCGAGGGGCCCAATTCACAGCTAACTTTTGGAAGAAATTTCAGCAAGGTTTGGGAATGCAGGTAAACCTCAGCACAGCCTTCCACCCGCAAACTGATGGGCAAGCAGAACGGACTATCCAGACACTTGAGAACATGTTGCGAGCTTGTGTGCTTGATTTTAAAGGTAGCTGGGATGATCATTTTCCCCTTATAGAATTTGCTTACAACAACAGTTTCCACGCCAATATTCAGATGGCCCAATTTGACGCATTGTACGGGATGAGGTGCAGGTCTCCGATTGTGTAGTTCGAGGTTGGAGAGGTCGAGTTATTAGGACCGGATCTTGTGCATCAAGCTATGGAGAAGGTTGGAATCACAAAGGAACGGTTGAAAAATTCTCAGAGCCGTCAGAAATCCTATTCGGACGTTCGTCGCATGGATTTGGAGTTCCAAGTAGATGATTGGGTATTCTTGAAGGTATCTCCCATGAAGGGGGTCATGCGGTCTGGAAAGAAGGGAAAATTGAGCCCAAGATATTTTGGGCCGTATAGGATCACTCAGAGGATAGGACAGGTGGCATATAGGCTGGAGTTGCCCCCCGAAATGTCATTGGTGCACCCGATGTTTCATGTGTCCGTGTTAAAGAAAGTGATTGGAGACCCGTCTTCCATCGTGTCGGTGGATACCGTTGAAGTTAATGAAGAGTTGTTGTATGAAGAAGTTCCGGTTCCTATTCTGTATAGGCAGGTTCGTAAGTTTAGAAATAAGGAAATTGCATCGGTTAAAGTATTATGGTGGAATCAACAAGTCGAGGAAGCCACATGGGAAGCGGAGAATGAAATGAAAAAGAAGTACCCCCACTTGTTTGAATAAGTCAGGTAGTCGTTTATAAAGTTGATTATCTCTAAATAATTTTATTACATGTCATATTTTGTAGAGCCACCCCACTCCCTTAATCCCCCGTTCTCTTATGAACCCTTAATTTGTACTACATTTGTGTGTGATTGTGTTAACTAAATTATGTGGAAATTCGTTGAATGTAACTAAATTATGTGGAATTTGTTGAAATTACTGAATTATGTGGAATTCGTTGAAGTGTAATTCGGGGGCTCTCTCACAGGTGGATAGATCAAATTACAAAGGAAACTCTGGCGAAATCTTTAGGAAAAATCGGAGTTAGTGAAATTTGGGGGTTGGCATATTGAATTTTCAACCCTATGTAATTCATAAATCCTCATTCGTGGACGAATGATTTTAAGTGGGGGAGGATGTAAAGACCCACAGAATTCTTAACTAGAAACGACGCCGGGATAGATCTCCATGATGATATAACTATAGAAATTCTTAAATCGAACTACTTTGGAGTGAAAAGTACCCCAGGACTTGAGGTCTGAATTTTTAAAAGTTGGTGCGGATCTGCGGTTCACTATGCGATCGCATATCAAGTATGCGTACCGCATAGTGGTGGCATAGTTTGACAGATTGCTCTCCATTTTGAGGACATCTATGCGGCCAAAAATGCGATCGCATATCATGTATGCGGACCGCATAGTTGTCGCTTACTGCACCTGAGTTTTGGCGAAGGGAAATATACGGTGCACTATGCGATCTCATAACAGGTATGCAGACCACATAGTTGCCGCATACCTGGGAAGTTCCCTTTCCTTTTTGGCCCTACTGAAGGCCAATAATGCGGCGGGTTTGTGGACCGCATAACCAGAATGCGATCGCATTCCAGACTGCAAACCTGCATCGGGGCTCCTACTTTCTTATTTTTAAGACCCGACCCCAAGCCAATATAACACCCATCACTCTTATATTTAACCATATTCTGATAAATTAAAGAGAGGAGAGAGTGGGTTCTAGTGAGAGAGAGTCCCAATTTCATCAAATTTGATCCACCACCACTGCTCAGACCTGAATTGATCGAGTAGGACACCGTTTCTTCACTACAGGAGGTAAGCTTCTACCCCCATCAACCTTCATTTCCAGATTTGTGTTAAAATGAAACATGGTTAGATGAGTTCATGAAGATGGGGGTAGGAATCTTGCATGCATGTAACCAACTAGTCATAATCTAGTAAAGGAAAATGGGTTAGAGTAATCTTTCTCTAAAAAGAGGCCATTTAATCTAAAGGAACACCTAGTGTTTGATAGAATGCTCGAGTGAATTCAAGACATGATCATTATTCCTAATTCTAAGCTCAATTGTGCCACATTGTGAATTAGATTGAAGGTGCTAGAAGGTCTGGTGAATTGTGGTAGAAATTAAGGAAAAATCCCAAACCAAGGTATGTATGGCTAAATCTAGTTTTCATAGGATAAACCTATTGGTGTTCACTTTCGGGGTATGATTCGCTTGATTGATTCTCGATGGAATTTATGTGGCTTATGTGTCAAGTTGGGAAATTCATGCTTCTATGTCGTTCTATGTTACTCCCATATCATTATGTTATTTAAGGGTATGACTTGTGATCATTATGTTCCTTCTTTTACTATGTGTGCAAATCCTCTTATGTGATGGTTGTGGTAGATGTGAAAGATTGAATTGATATGAAATATGAATCAAAGGATTGAAATGACATGAAATATGAATCACAAGAGTGAAATGATATGAGATGTGAATCAAAAGATGGAAAATGATAAAAGTGAACTAAAATATCAAAGAAATGATGGGTGATGTCCTAGGGTGAGATGGCCTAGCCGATCGGGCCGGGATCGGACTCCATGCCGTACACATAGAGGTGTGAAATTGAGATATGAAGTTGATTATTGCCTCAGTGTTTCAGTTGAGATGGCCCAGCCGGTCGGACCGTGACCGGATTCCTTGTGAAAATGCCACGGTGATTATATGAGTTATGATGTTGTTGGTGCCTCACCTAGGATTACTTAGCCGGTCAGGCCGAGACCGGACTCCGTGTGACAACGACACGGTGGTTTAGTAATAATAATAACACTTTTACTTAAAAGAATATAAACCAAAAGATGGCAAAACGAGATAAGAAACATGGTGACTCTTGTCGGTGTTTTCCCTTACCTCGGTGAATTGTTATATGATGTCTCTATTTGTATCATTGCATGTTGATGTTTATCCTATCTAGAGTAGGGTTTGTTCATACATACTAGTACTATTCAATGGTACTAACGTCCCTTTTGTCGAGGGCGCTACATTTTTAAAATGGATGTAGGTGGTTCTGTAGCAGGTAGCGCCGATCGACGATAGTGGTGCTTTCTCCTCCTCCCTTCAGCAGTTCTTGTGAGCCCTATTTCCTCCCGGGGCCGTGTGTGGTTACATGTTGATCTCCTTTGTACATGTTTTCCCTCTTTGAGGTATAGTCGGGGCCTTGTCACCGGCAGGTCTATGTTCATTTCTCCGTACTCTTAGTGGCTCCGTAGACACCTATGTGGGTTGTGAATATATTTTGGGTAATTGTTGGATTTACTCGTAACTGTGATTCTGTATCGCGAATATTGTAATTAGTATGTATGTTTTGAAAGATCTATTGTTGGTAATGGTGAAAGAGGAAAATGGACTTAATGTTGTGAATATATGCTCTTGAATTATCTCTTGCTAACTCATGTAAATAATGTAGGCTATAGACACGGGGGAGAAACGAGTCGGGTAGGGAGGGCCAAACATGCTTGCTTGACCGGGTTCACTCGATTAGGCGCCGGTCCCGTCCCTCGGTTTTGGGGCGTGACACATACATATAGAGAAAACATGATATCAATGAAGCATGATAAACAAGGCACATTATAGACTAAGAATTATCCAGATCATGAATACCTAGGTACACGCACACACGCCCATCACCTAGCACTTGAATCACCCTAACACATCTCAAATATCATAGTAATCAGAGAAAATTACCCTCAAATCCATGTTTAGATATGTTACTTACCTTTAACAAGCCAAAGCAATACTCGAGAAATGCCATCTCGTGCGAATCGACCTCCGAACAGCTCGAAACTAACCTAAAGCAATTCAAAAACATCAAATAATACCATAGGAAACTAACCCAAACGATAAAGGTCAAATATTTTATGTAATACTCAAAGTCAACCAAAAGGTCAACTAGTCACGCACCCCGAAACCCGACAAATTCAAAAAATTCCGACAACCCATTCAAATATGATTGTACTGATACTAATTTCACTCGTATCCTACTTCGAATCGATATTCAAAACCTAGCTATTCACTTTAGAAAAGATTAGACAAATACCGTCAATTTTTCTTATAGATTAATTAACCAAATGCCAATATTAAAGATGGAAACAAGTAAAATAATCAAAACCGAGTAAAAATACTTATCCAATCCAAATCGTGAAAATCCCCTCCAAGATCTCCCAAATCTGAGCTCTATAACTCACAATGTGATAAAATAACCACAACCTTCGAAACAGAGTTTTTTATAACACTGCTCAGTTAAACTCTTAGCGATCGCGGGACTATCTTCACGATTGTGAAGTACAAAACAAAACTGCCTCGAAGACACCCTACACGAATATGGCCCTAGGAACTCGATCGAGATTCACATCTGCACAGACCCTCGTGAGGGTGGAGACCTCATGCTAACGCGAAGGTCAACCCATCATGACCTACCCAACCTAGCTCAACATTATGAGAACACGTAGTCCCAGATGCGGACCTGAAGGCTTAAAGCCCCAACCATCACGAACGTGAACACTCTAACACAAACGCAAAGACGGCCAACACACATAAAACTACGCGATCGTGGCTACACCTTCGTGATCCCGAAGAACACCAGAAACCGGCAATACCAACAAGAGACAAAATTGTCTGAACCACTACGAAACTCGTCTGAGACCCATGTGACTCCGTCCAAACATACCAACAACTCCTAAAACATAACATGGACCTTCTCGAGTCATCAAATCACACATAATAATATCAAAATCATGAATCACCGTGTAAGATCACTTTCTTAAGTTCATAGATTTCAAACTTTGAACCAAGCGTCAAATTCAATCCTAACCAATCCAAAATCGAACCAAACTTTGCAAACAAGTCCTGAATGAAAAGAAGAAGATATACCAACTTTCAAACAATAATCTTAACTTGATAACATCAAAGTCAACTCCCGGTCAAACCTACGAACTTTCCATACCTTTGAATTGCTAACTTTCGCCAATTAACGTCAAAACCTACTAGAAACATCTAAATACAAATTTGGGCGTACTCCCAATTCCAAAATCACAATACGGACCTAATGGAACTGTTAAAACTCCGATCTGAGGTCAACTATATAAAAGTCAAACTTGGTCAACTCTTCCAACTTAATCATCCAAATTGAGATCATTCTTCCAAATCAATTTCGAACCATTTAAAACCTAATAACGATGATACACACAAGCCATAATACACCATATGAATCTACTCATGACCTCAAACCACCGAACTGAATGCAAATGCTCAAAGGACTTTGCAGTGTTCGTTTCTATTTATTAGGAAGGAAGGCAAGGCCATAAAATGTGCAAAAGTGAGCTAGATGGTTGTAGCAAAGTGTGGGTATCTGCACAAAGGACTATGCTTAGGAGAAGTCTGAGTACCCTATGAGCTGCTATTATTTTGGCCTTTGGACTTTTAGGGAGTTTCTTGTCTATACTTGTTATATTTGCTTTATTTGTGCATTGGGGATATTTTACTCTTTTAAATGTTGGGTGGGGGACTTCTTTCGAATTATTAATATTATCATGACCTGAATCCCCAACCTATGGATCATGATGGCGCCTAACACCACACTAAGACTACCCCAGGGTCTGGTGTCACAATCCACGAACTATTAAAGAATACTACAAATAATGACTGGAAGAAATTGTGTAACTGTTCTGAATAATAATAAATAGTATATGTAAAAATGGGAGAAGACTCTCGAAATCTGCAAACGCCGGCAGATGTACTTCGTGTCTCCAAATGAATCGGGTGGTCGTACTAAAATCCTCTACTGCTGACTAGTACCTGGATCTGTGCAAAAAAGCACAGAGTGTAGTATCAGTACTACCGACCCCATGTACTGAGTAAGTGTCGAGCCTAACCTCGGCGAAGTAGTGACGAGGCTACGGTGGGGCATTAACAAAATATAATTTGTGACAATAATATATATACAATAACGAAATAAAACAATTTTACACGAGCAAGAAAAATATAACAGAGACGTTAAATATAAATCAAGAAGGAATTCTAAACAAATAATTAAATACTATAACAGAAATAAAATAACTCAACCGCCTTTTCATGGCCTCAGCTATAAGCAACTCTCAAATAATTTCTAAGTTTCCAAACTTTAGCTTTAAATAAAAATAGTGCCAAAAATATGAAAAATAGTAAAAGTAAAATAGTAAGTTTTCAAATCATTGTTTTTCTTTGAAAATCAGTAGAAACATAAATGTCCTCCCTTATCGCTCCTTGTTGCGGCGTGCAACCCGCTCCCACCTGTCCACCCTTAATGCTCCTCCCTAAATATATCACCCTTATTGCTCATGTTGCGGCGTGCAACCCGATCCCACCTGTCCACCCTTATCACTCCTTGTTGCAGCGCGCAACCCGCTCCCACCAGACATATCATATCAATTTATTTATACAGAATTTCACAATTCAGGCCAAGCCTTTCACAATACTGTTATTTCCACAATTTCAAACAGAAAATCATATAGCTCGTAAGCTTTAACCAATATCATTTCATAATAAAACCGACCGGAATATATGTAAACACCGAAACACTGTCAATCCAATTCAGTCTTTATATACCATGATAAAATCAAGAGAACAGCCAACACTTTCAACACACTTACAACAACAATTGGAAATTACTCAATGAAACCCAATAACCACGTGAACCTCGACAATTACGAAACAGTTAGACTGCATTTCTCAAAACTTCCTCAATATTATCAAAACGAAACCAACAGGCACGTGTATATATATATATATATATATATAATTCGTAAAAATAATGCCAAACCTCTCAACCGTTATATATATCACAAGGAAACCAGCTAAAACAACCAATACACTTTCTAATATAACCACAACAATATCTGAAAACAATTCAACAAGGCCAAATAGTCATAGAAATAATAATGAACATATAACAATTAAGATAACGATCAAATAAGTGGGGAACGGGAAATGGGATCATGTTTAACAACCAATTTAGGTGGTGCATAGGTACTCATAACCTCACCTATACACCACACCTATGCATTTCACATAGCAAACAAGTGGGGAGTCCTATTCCCTCAAGCCAAAGTTAGACCAAACACTTACTTCAATTTCGCAGGCCACTCATTGCTCAATTATTGCCTTTCCTTTCGAATTCACCTCTAACTTGCTCGAATCTAATCACAATTAACTTAATATCATTAACTAATGCTAAAGGAACTAACTTTATTGAAAAATATAATTTTTCCTAAGTTTTCTAAAAAAAAGTGAAAACTCGACCCCGGGCCTGCTTGGTCTAAACTCGGGGTTCGGACCAAATTACGTTTACCCATTCACCCACGAACCCAAATATGCTATTAGTTTTGAAGTTCGACCTTATTTTGATATAAAATTTGATTTTTACAAAACTCCCTAATTCTATCCAAACCCTCAATTTTTACCATGAAAATTCTTTGTTTTTGCTTTAAAAGTGATGCTATATAGTAAGGAATTGAAAGAACAAAGTTTGGAACTGATTACCTATGAATTGGGGATGAAGATTGTTGAAGAAAAATCGTTTTTAGGGCTGGAACCTCGAAAATTTGGAGAAGAAAGGGTTCTGTCCGTTTTTAACAGGTATTTATATTAGCTGGGCTGGGGTTCTATGCGATCGCGGGAAATGGGATGCGATTGCATATAGAAGGGGGGATTTGGGCAGTGCGTTTGCATGGGGAGGGGTGGGATCGCATAGGGCACTGGCCTCCCCCTCCCCCAGGCCAAAACAACACAGTGCGATCGCGTGTGTGACTATGCGATCGCATAGCACAGCCCAGGTGAAGTAATGCGATTGCGTACCTGATGATGCGGTCGCACAACACAAATTTTGGGGCCCTTTGGTTACACTATGAGATCGCAGTCCTATCTATGTGATCGGATAGAACAACATACCTGAACAACAGAAAAATAAAAACCAGCAGTTCTTTTTAAATGAAAAACACTCAATGGCCTATCCGAAACTCACCCGAGCCATCAGGGCTCTAAACAAATCATGCACGCAAGTCTAAAAACATCATACGGACTTGCTCGTGCGATAAAATCATGAAAATAACATGTAAATCTATGAACTTAACCTCAAAACTCATCATTTTCAATAAGAACTCTTAAAGTTCATAATTTCTCAACCGGATGTATGAATCACGTCAAACGAACTCCGTTTTTCACCAAATTTCAGAGTTAACCTTTTAATATCATAACAAACCTGTACCGGGCTCCGGAACCAAAATACGGTCCAGATACCAATGATTTTTAACATTATTTCTTTTCTTTAATTCATAAACATTTCAACAAAACAATTTCTTCCAAAAATTGATATCTAAGGCTTGGGACCTCGGAATTCATTTTCGGGCACACGCCCGAGTCCCATATTTTACTGCGGACCTCCCGGGATCATTGGAACACAGATCCGGGTTCGTTTACTCGAAATGTTGACAAAATTCAACTTTTATTAGATTTAAATTCTAAAAATCACTATTTTCTCATATTGTCACATTAATCTTTCCGGTTTCACGCCCGGACTACGCACGCAAATCGATGTGTTTAATTTTAGTCTTTTTATGGCTATTAAGCATGGAACGGAGTCTAATTTTATAAAATGACCCCTTGGCTCATCACAATCTCCACCTCTAAAACACACGTTCGTCCTCGAACGGACATAGAAAATTACCTGAAGTGGTGAACAAATGTGGGTATCTACTCTGCATGTCTGACTCAGACTCCCAAGTAGCTTCCTCAACGGGCTGGCCTCTCCACTGCACTCGAACTGAAGGATAAATCTTAGATCTCAATTGGCAAACCTGTCGGTCTAAAATAACTACCGGCTCGTCCTCATATGTCAAGTCTTTGTCCAATTGGACAGAGCCAAAATCTAACACGTGTGACGGGTCACCATGATATTTCCGTAGCATAGACACATGAAATAGCGGATGAACTGAGCATAACCCTGGAGGCAATGCAAGTCTGTAAGCTACCTCCCCCACCTTATCAAGAATCTCAAACGGCCTGATATACCTAGTGCTCAACTTACCCTTCTTCCCAAATCTCATAACACCCTTCACGGGCGACACACGAAGCAATACTCGCTCTCCAATCATGAATGCCACATCACGGACCTTTCGATTGGCATAACTCTTTTGCCTAGACTAAGTCACACAAAGTCTCTCCTAAATAATCTTGATCTTATCTAAGGCCTCCTGAACCATGTCGGTACCCAACAACAGAGCCTCTCCTGGCTTGAACCCTCCAACTGGCGATCTGCACCGTCTACCATATAATGCCTCATAAGGAGTCATCTGAATGTTCGACTGATAACTATTATTATAAGCGAACTCCGCTAACGGCAAGAACTGATCCCATGAACCTCCAAAGTCAATAACACAAGCACGGAGCATCTCCTCCAATATCTGAATGGTACGCTCGAACTATCCGTCAGTCTGAGGATGAAATGTTGTACTCAACTCCACTCGGGTACCCAACTCACGCTGAAATGCCCTCCAAAAGTGCAAAGTAAACAGCGTACCCCAATCAGAAATGATGGACACATGATGGACACGGGCACCCCATGAAGGCGAACAATCTCCCGCATATACAACTCAGCCAACCGCTCTGAAGTGTAAGTACTTTCCACCGGAATGAAGTGTTCTGATTTAGTCAGACTATCCACAATAACCCAAACTGAGTCAAATTTCCTTTGAGTCTGTGGGAGTCCAACAACGAAGTCCATAGTGATACGCTCCCACTTCCACTCAAGAATCTATATCTGCTGAAGTAAACCTTCGGGTCTTTGATTTTCATACTTCACTTGCTGACAATTCAAACAACGAGCCACATAAGCAATAATATCCTTTTTCATCCTTCTCCACCAACAATGTTGTTTCAAATCCTTATATATTTGGTTGCACCAGGGTGAATAGAATACTTAGAACTGTGAGCCTCCTCAAGGATCAACTCACGAAGGCCATCAACAGTTGGCACACACATACCACCATGCATCCTCAAAACACCATCTCCACCAATTGTACCCTTGTTGGCACCACTGGGACGAACTCTGTCCCAAAGAACCATCAAATGTGGGTCATCATCCTGCCGCTCTCTGATAGCTCAATTAAAGAAGATCGAGCGATTGTACAAGCTAGAACACTGCTGGGCAAAATATTCAACCTCACAAAATGATTTTCCAAAGTCTGAATATCTGAGGCCAACAGTCTCTTGCCAACTGGAATATACACAAGACTGCCCAGACTCACTGCCTTCCTATTCAATGCATCGGCCACCACATTGGTCTTCCCCGGGTGATACAATATAGTGACATCATAATCTTTTAACAACTCTAACCATCGCTGCTGCCTCAAATTTAGATCTTTCTGCTTGAATAAGTACTGGAGACTACGATGGTCTGTAAAAACTTCACACTGCACACCATAAAGGTAGTGCATCCAACCTTTCAAAGTATGAACAATGACTGCCATCTCTAATTCATGAACAGAGTAATTCTTCTTATGGACTTTCAACTAACAAGATGCATACACAATCACTCTGCCATCCTGCATCAATACTGCTCCAAGTCCAACCCGGGAAGCTTCACAATAAACCAGGAAGGAACCTGAACCTGATGGTAGCACCAACACCGGTGTTGAAGTCAAGGAAAATCTTAAGTTTCTAAAAGTTCAACTCACACTCGCCTGACCATTCGAATGGAACATCCCTTCGGCTCAATATGTTCTTTAATCGTTGTTCACAGCCATTTATAGAATCATCAAATTGCTTCACGTCAACAAAGAAAAATCTCCTTTCAAACCTTCACAACACTGATAATGAAATGCGATTCATGATGGCCTCATAATTATATACCAGAATTAACGTGTCTCATTTAACACCACACAGGCGGGCACATACCTCGCTAGTCAAAGCTCAATAATTATAATACGGATTTGACATTTTATGCACAGTTAATTAATTAATTAATTTATTTATTTATTTATTTACTTATTATTAGTATTACTTTTATTATTATTTATTATTATGATTATCATCATTATTTTATACATAAATTGTTGAATAAGCCTAACATGCATGACTCCCTATCAGTACTATAGTAAAATTTTAATTCACACGGGAGAATTTAAACACAAGAACTTTCCACCACGAGGATCTCATCCTTACATAACTTCCATCGCGACTCGTAGCCCGTTTAAACATACCAAATCATGTTAAAACACGAGGATCTCGTCCTCAATTCTGAATCACAAGTAATATGCATATCGCCACTCAAAACCTTCCATTTTCTTCTTTTGAATATTATATGTTAAATAAGATTACAACACGTAATGATAGACATAGCTAGCTCTATAGCATTTCTCAATACCAATGTTCACATAAGTAGATTTCAGAGTTACGAAGCTCACCCGAGAGTGGAGCATTTCAGGAGAATTTTATTAATTACGCATAACCGAATTAAGTTCAGGAAATCGTCACTTTGTAATAATTAGAGATTTTTCTTCTAATGACACTATTTAATGTAACGACCTAAGCCATATCAAAGAAAATATGCCAACAGTCTAGGTCTCCACCTCTAGGAATCTGACCTCCACCTTCGACATGCAAGTTGAGTTGCAACTGCAATGGGACACGTAGCTTGAGTGTTCTGATGAAATAGGACTCTCCCAAGTCTAGGACAATTTCTACCACTAGTCGAAATGAAGTATAAACCTTCCCTGAGTCGTCCAAAATTTTACAATCATATTTGAGTCCTTTAATGAGTCTGTGAACTTGTTCTCTGGCTATATGAACCGAAGTAGGAGTATGACAGCTAACTTATCAAACCTGATGGCATATTCTGACACCGTCATGTGACCTGACACAACCATTCAACCCTATGCGCCGCGTATTATGGAGAGCCCGAGAAACAAACTCTTTCAAAAGCATTTATGAGAACTAACACCGGCGGGCAATTTCTTCTCTTTCTATGTTAACTCAATATTGCTGAGCTACCCCACCTATTCATATACTTTTTGTTATTCTTTTTGGGGTAACTCTCATCTCTATTGACACACAATGATCACAAAAGTAGAGCTTGCTATTAATAAATCTTGGCATGAACCATGTAGTCTAAAAGCTTTCCAACCACTGTACTCCCTCTAGAGTACCCCCCCCCCTCCCAAACTCCGCAACCGTGACTCCCACACTGAGTAAACCTTCTGTAGAAGCCTTTGGTACTGAGGTGTAACAACCCGACCAGTCATTTTGCGTATTTAAACTTCATTCCCCTAAATAAGACTTTCTGTAGCGGCTTATCATGATTTGTGACTTGCGGGGACGGGTGGTTCGGGATTTGGAAGTGTTTAGAATAGTATAGGAACACTTGGTTCCTTAAGGTTGGCTTTTAAGGTCAAGTTTGACTTCGGTCAACATTTTGAGTAAACGACCTCGGAATCGAGTTTCTACAATTCCAGTAGCTTTGTATGATTATTTTGGACTTGTACGTATGTCCGGAATGGGTTTTGGATGACCCGAGAGAGTTTAGACGCCAATAGCGAAATAGAGTTTCCTTAAGTTTGAAATTTGGTTTGGAACGTGATTTTATGTTATCGAGGTCCGAACGGAATTCCGAGACCGGAAATAGTTTCGTTATTCATTCATGACTTTCCTGCAAAATTTGGTATTATTCCGAGTAGTATAGGTCGGCCCGGCGCGTTGTTATAGAAATCAAGAACTTAGAAATTCTTAAGTTTGATTCTAGGGGTTTTTAGGGGTGATTTTGAGTTCTAGCATTGTTTTGGGTGTTCCAAAGGCTCGAGCGAGTCCGTAATATGATATAGGACTTGTTGGTATAATTGCGTGGGGGATCAGGTGGGCCCAGGTGCCTCCCGGACACCCCCACGAGGCTAAAAACCAGCTAAAATAGCTACGGGTGCACCTGATCTGGTGTGACCACAGGTGTTGTTGCCCAGTCGCAGGTGCGGGACCGCTCCAGCAGTCCCAAGCACCATAGGTGCGACCCCAGGTGAGGTCCCCTTTTACCGCAGGTGCGGAACATTTTCCGCAGGAGCGGGTCCGCTGGTGCGGAAACCCCACCGCAGGTGCGATCCCCAGCCTCCTTGCCAATTTCCGCAGGTGTAGTCCTCGAGCCGCAGGTGCGGTCCTCGAGCCGCAGGTGCGAGATCACTGAAAGCAGTGATCTCATTTAATACGGGATTTGGCCATTTTTCACCATTTCTTCTCCTCCATTGGCGATTTTGAGAGCTTTCAAGAGGGTATTCGGCCTAGCTACTAAGAGGTACGTAATTTCCATTTAAATGTTAGATTATTAGACCAAAACATAGGTATATTAACATCTAATTAGTGGAAAGCAAAGGGGTTCGAGTAAAAACCTAGGGTTGATGAACTTTAGGGAATTTCACAACTTTTCTACCACGAAATCATACAAAAATTATAAATTAATGATCCTTAGGCTATGGGTGAGTATTATCTTTGAAAATTTCCGAAATTCGAGCATGTGGGCTCGGGGGTGTATTTAGGGATTTCTTCAAGAATAGTGAATTTACTAAATAAGTAGGAGAATTTTCACACTTTGAGCATGAATTGACGTAATTATATATCATTTGACTAGCTTCGAGTCCTCGGGTGTAAATTTTGGAGTTTCGGGCGCGTTCTTGACCGGGAAGTAGATTCTACGCGAGGTGAGTCTCCTTTCCAACCTTGTAAGAGGGAATTGTACCCATAGGTAAATTTAAATGATTGAATTGTCCTTATTTGCGGGGGCTACGTACACGCAAAGTGACGAGAGTTCGTGCGTAGCTACTACTCTGTTGTGTCGGGTAGCATTTAGGATTTTCACAAGCATGCCTCTATGTGCCTTACCTGTATCTTTACATGTGTTCCTGGTTGCTTATTATCCTTGAAATTGAAATGAGAATACTAGGAAGGTATGTGTAAGTTTAAGTGCTTAAATCTCTGAATTCAAGAATAATCCATGATAAATTCTAGAATTTCCTGACAAATTATGTGTATGTCTATGAGCACTCGTGTCGTATGTATGATTCACGAGCGGGGTAGCCCTATATTTATGTAAACTGCGTCGCATGATCGATTAGCGAGCGGGGTAATGGATGCATCTATGGTTCGTGTCGCTCGACCCTCGGCAGTGCACATTTATTTTCGCGTCGCTTTGGTCGTACGCTTCGGCATATTATGTGCTATGTATTTGACTAAGAGTCTTGTTATTATTAAATAAATTACCCCACGTGTAAGGGGAACTTGAGACTTTTGTGGTAATTATTGTTTGACTCATGAGAATAAATTGAAGTTTTATATAATTGATTCTTCAGGCCTTAGTGATTTTCATGACTACTTTTCCTGTCTAGCCTTACTTATTCATGTTATTGGTTATTGACCCTAGTAAGTATCACGTCTACATCTCGTCACTACTTCTTCGAGTTTAGACGGGATACTCACTGGGTACATATTTGTTTATGTACTCATGCTACACTTCTATACTTAATTGTACAGGTTCTGAGGTTGTTGCACCTGGTCACCATTCAGGTGTCCGTCGCTGAGTGTACTACCGGGATTAGACTACACGGTGAGCTGCTATTCCTGGCGTTCCCCAGAAGCACTGTGGAGTTTCCATTATTGTTGGATGTTCTGTCTATCCTTCCAGACAGTTGTACATCTATTTTGTTTATTTTGTATATTCCACTAGTCGCCTGTGGACTTGTGACACTAGGTCCTGGCACACATAGTTGATTCACTAGTATTATGCTACTCTGTTTTATGCTGGAAAATGATTTTTGAGTTACTTTAAATCACTTTTCTTCACTTCCTCACTTTCACTTAAGGACTGCTTAAATTAAAACTGGACAAGTATTTGAACATCTCATTAATTTAAGTAATTTCGTTAGCAAACTAGTGTTGGCTTGCCTGACTTCGGTGTTGCGCGCCATCACGACCTAAATAGGAATTTGGGTCGTGACAACATGGTATTAGAGCTCTAGGTTCACGTAGGTCTCAAAATCACAAGTAAACCTAGTAGAGTCTTGCAGATCGATACAGAGACGTCTGTATTTATCTTCGGGAGGCTACAGGGTGTTAGGAAAATCTCTCTTTATTATTATTGTATCGTGCATTTGATGGTTTTACTAAATCTCATTCTTCTACTCTCTCACAGATGGTGAGGACTCGTGCAGCTGATATTCCAGGCCCGGGAGATGTCGCTACCCCCATAGTCCGAGGTCGTGGCGGAGGCCGGGGGAGCGCAACGGCCCGAGGTAAGGGATGGGGGCGTCTCCGAGTTACTCCATTAGCACCCCAGAGGATCCTATCCCCGAGGAGCAGGGGGATGTGCCCCCAGCAGATCCAGCTTCGATGGATTTCACGACAGCACAGAGCCTCCAGGAGGTCATAGGTCGTATGATGCTGGTTCATGGATACTATGACCCAAGCTGGTTTATTTCTAGCGGATCGTGCCACATATCAGGCTGGAGGGGGAGTTCAGACCCCTACTACCCAGGCCGCAGGTCATGCAGTGACAGTATATCAGACTCCGGGTACTCTACCCACGGGTGGAGCACAACCAGCAGTAGCACTTGAGCTTAGACCAGCTGCGGACGATGATCCGTAGAAGTTACTTGATAGATGGACTCAATTGCACCCTCCTGTCTTCGGATGTGAGAGGGGCGAGTCTACCCAGGACTTTATTGATAGGTGCAGGGACAGACTGCACAACATGAGGATTTTGGAGTCCTACGGAGTTGATTTCACTACTTTTCTGCTAGAGATCAGGGCCCGCAGATGGTGGCAGTCATTCATCCTGGGTAGGCCAGCAGGTTCCCTTCCTCTCTCATGGGAGCAGTTCACTCAGTTGTTCCTGGACAGGTATATTCCACCCTCCGAGAGGGAAGAGCTACGGTACCAGTTTGAGCAGCTGGAACAGGGGCAGATGACAGTGATGGATTATGAGGCCAGGTTTTCAGAGTTGTCCCCTCATGCCCTCATGATTCTTCCTACAGATGTTGAGAGAGTGTGGATATTTGTCGCTGGATTGCACTCAGGTATTAGGGCCAACATGGCCCGAGGAGTGGAGATGGGTACTCCTTATCAGCTTGTGGTCGAGATAGCTCGCCGGATTGAGGGTTACAAATCGAGGGGCAAAGAGCATGGTTAGTCGGACAAGAGAGTTAGATTTTCTGGAGATTTCCGAGGTGCCCCAAGCAGGGGCAGGGGTCAGTTCAGTAGAGGCCAGTTCAGCGGAGGCCAACCTAGCAGGCCTCCATGTTCGGCTCCTCCACCACCTCCCCGTGGTGCTCCCGCGAGGACTTACTTCAGTGCCATGCCGGAGAGTTCTTACCGCCCACCAACCATTCAGGGTTCCTCCGGCGGGTATTCAGGTCATCAGGGTTCTCCCAATACCTACTTCAGTTCTATGCCAGAGGTTTCTCACTGTCCCACAGCTATTCAGGGTTCTTCTTCTTCTTCAGGGCAGCAGGTCATGCCTCTAGTGAGATGCTATAAGTGTGGGGATTCAGGCCATATGAGGAGGACTTGTCCCAAACTTCGGGGCAAGACTGTTCAACAGAGTTATCGGCCTACATGCTCAGCACCGGCGCCCCGTCCACCCAGAGGTGGAGGACAGACTAGTAGAGGTCATCCCAGAGGTGGAGGCCAGTCAGGGGGAGCTCAGTTAGCTCCTATTCAGTCCAGCGGAGGTCAATCTTTAGGTACTTCAGCCAGATTCTATGCAATTCTAGCCCGAGCAGATGCATTGGCCTCAGACGTCGTGATCACAGGTACTATTTCAGTATGTCGTAGGGAGGCATCAGTGCTATTTGATCCAGGATCTACTTATTCATATGTGTCAACCTTATTTGCTTGTTTTCTAGATGTTCCTTGCGAGTCCTTGGATTCTCCTATATATGTGTCCAGTACTGTGGTCGATTATGTGGTGGTAGATTGGGTCTATCGGTCTTGTGTGATCACCTTTTGTGGGTTCGAGACTAGAGCGGCCCTTCTATTGCTCGACATGGTTGATTTTGAGATTATCCTGGGCATGGATTGGCTATCTCCTCATCATGCCATCTTGGATTGCCATGCCAAGATGGTTACTTTGCCATGCCCGAGTTGCCTAGGCTGGAATTGAGAGTTTCCTCAGTTAGTGCAGCCAGTAGAGTTATTTCCTTCCTGAAGGCTCGACATATTGTTGAGAAAGGTTGTTTGGCGTATCTTGCTTATGTGCGGGACACCACCGCCGAGTTTCCGACGATTGATTCAGTGCCAATTGTTCAAGAGTTTGCGGATGTCTTTCCTTCAGACCTTCCGGGAATGCCTCCGGATCGAGATATCGATTTTTGTATTGATGTAGCTCCAGGAACTCAGCCTACTTCTATTCCCCCGTAACGTATGGCTCCGAAGGAGTTGAAGAAGCAACTTGAGGAGTTGTTGGCTAAGGGGTTTATCAGACCGAGTGTGTCGCCGTGGGGTGCTCCAGTTCTATTTGTAAAGAAGAAAGATGGGTCTATGCGGATGTGTATTGATTATCGCCAGTTGAACAAGGTAACTATTAAGAACAAGTATCCATTACCGCGCATCGATGATTTGATTGACCAGTTGCAGGGTGCCAGGGTATTTTCTAAGATTGATTTGAGATTGGGGTATCACTAGCTTAAGATTCGGGCTTCGGATGTTCTGAAGACAGCTTTTCGTACGAGATATGGCCATTATGAGTTCCTAGTGATCTCCTTTTGCTTGACTAATGCCCTGGTAGCATTTATGGACTTGATGAACAGGGTGTTCAGGCCGTATATTGATTCCTTTGTCATCGTCTTCATTGATGACATTTTTATTTACTTACGTAGTCTGGGAGAGCACGAGCAGCATTTGAGAGTTGTGCTCCAGACCTTGCGAGAACAGAAGTTATATGCTAAGTTCTCCAAGTGTGAGTTTTGTTTGGATTCCGTAGCATTCTTGGGACATGTGGTATCTGGAGAGGGTATCAAGGTTGATCCTAAGAAGATTGATGCAGTTCAGAGTTGGCCACGTCCTACTTTAGCGACAGAGATCAGGAGTTTCTTGGGTCTAGCAGGCTACTACCGGCGATTTGTGGAGGGACTTTCATCCATTGCAGCCCAATTGACTAGATTGACTCAGAAGAATGCTCCATTTCGGTGGTCTGACGAATGTGAGGCGAGCTTTCAGAAGCTCAAGACGGCATTGACTTCAGCACCAGTTCTAGTATTGTCTTCCGGTTCGGGGATGTATACGGTGTATTGCGACGCTTCACGCGTTGGCTTGGGGTGCGTATTGATGCAGGAAGGGAGAGTTATTTCTTATTCTTCGCGCCAGCTGAAGGGTCATGAGAAGAATTACCCTGTCCACAATTTGGAGTTGGCGGCGATTGTTCATGCTCTTAAGATTTGGAGGCATTACTTATATGGGGTGTCTTGTGAGGTTTATACAGACCACCGCGGCTTGCAGCACTTATTCAAGCAGAGGGATCTTAATTTGAGGCAGCGTAGGTGGCTTGAGTTACTAAAGGATTACGACATCACCATTCTTTATCATCCCGGCAAGGCGAATGTGGTAGCAGATGCTTTGAGTAGGAAGGCGGAGAGTATGGGTAGTTTGGCCTATATTATAGCTGAGGAGAGACCTCTAGCCTTGGAAATTCAGTCCTTGGCAAATCTCTTGGCGAGATTAGATCTTTCATAGCCTCGTCGAGTTCTAGCTTATGTGGTTGCTCAGTCTTCATTAGTGGGGGAGATCAAGGCTCGACAGTATGATGATCTGTGTTTTGCAGAACTACGGGAGACAGTGGTTCAGGGTGGTGCCAAAGAGGTTACTATTGGCAAGGATGGTGTTCTTAGACTTTAGGGTCGCTTGTGTTTTCCTAATGTTGATGGCCTGAGGCAGAGGATTCTTGAGGAGGAACACAGTTCGCGGTATTCTGTTCATCCTGGAGCTACGAAGATGTATCGTGATTTGAAGCAGCATTTCTGGTGGAGACGGATGAAGAGGGACATTGTGGAGTATGTGGCTATGTGTCTTAATTGCCAGCAGGTTAAATATGAGCACCAGAGGCCAGGGGCCTACTTCAGCAGATGCCCATTCCTGAGTGGAAGTGGGAGCGCATTACTATGGACTTCGTGGTAAGGTTGCCTCGGACGTTGCGGAAGGTTGACGCGGTTTGGGTTATTGTGGATAGGTTGACCAAATCGGCGCATTTCATTCCTGTGGATACTACTTATACTTCTGAGAGGCTAGCCCAGATCTACATTTGAGAGATAGTCCGGTTGTACAGTGTACCGGTGTCCATTATATCAGATCGAGGTCCTCAGTTCACCTCGCAGTTATGGAGAGCATTGCACAGAGAGGTCGGTACTAAGATTGATCTCAGCACAACATTTCATCCGCAGACTGATGGTCAGTCAGAGCGTACAGTTCAGATATTGGAGGACATGCTCAGAGCATGTGTGCTTGAATTTGTAGGCCAGTGGGACCAGTTCTTGTTATTGGCCGAGTTTGCTTATAATAATAGTTATCAGTCAAGCATCGAGATGGCTCCATTTGAGGCTTTATATGGTCGGCTTTGTCGTTCTCCTATCGGGTGGTTTGAGCCTGGTGAGGCTAAGTTATATGGTACGGACCTAGTGAGAGATGCCTCAGAGAGGCTGAAGTTGATTCAGGAGAGGCTCCGCACAGTGCAGTCCAGACAGAAGAGTTACACAGATCAGAGGGCACGTGATGTGTCATTTATGGAGGGAGATAAGGTTTTGCTGAAGGTTTTGCCGATGAAGGGTATTATGAGATTCGGGAAGAAGGGCAAGCTGAGCCCGAGGTTCATAGGTCCTTTCGAGGTATTGAGGCGAGTTGGAGAGGTTGCTTATGAGCTTGCCTTACCTCCCAGCTTATCGGGAGTCCATCCGGTATTCCACGTATTCATGCTCCAGAGATACCACGCCGACTTCTCTTACGTTGTTGATTTCAGTACTATTCAGTTGGATAAGAAGTTGGGCTACGAGGAGGAACCAGTTGCTATTATTGATAGACATGACTGCCAGTTGAGATCTAAGAGAATTTTTGCTGTAAAGGTCTAGTGGCGGGCCAACCGGTCGAGGAGGCGACTTGGGAGTCCGAGGAGGACATGCAGAGCAAATATCCACGCTTATTCAGCACATACGGTATGATTCTAGATCCGTTCGAGGACGAATGTTTTTCTAAGAGGTGGAGAATGTAACGACCTGACAGATCGTTTTGCGTATTCGGACCCTGTTCCCCTAAATAAGACTTTCTGTAGCGGCTTATCATGATTTGTCACTTGCGGGGACGGGTGGTTCGGGATTTGGAAGTGTTTTTAATAGTATAGGAACACTTGGTTCCTTAAGGTTGGCTTTTAAGGCCAAGTTTGACTTCGGTCAACATTTTGGGTAAATGACCTCGGAATCGAGTTTTGACGATTTCAGTAGCTTCGTATGATTATTTTGGACTTGTATGCACGCCTGTAATGGATTTTGGATGACCAGGGAGCGTTTCAATGCCAAACAGCGAAATAGAGTTTCCTTAAGTTTGAAATTTGGTTTGGAACGTGAATTTATGTTATCGAGTTCCGAACGGAATTCCGAGACCGGAAATAGTTTCGTTATGTCATTCACTTGCCTGTAAAATTTGGTGTCATTCCGAGTAGTATAGGTCGGCCCGGCGCGTTGTTATAGAAATCAAGAACTTAGAAATTCTTAAGTTTGATTCTAAGGGTTTTTAGGGGTGATTTTGAGTTCTAGCGTTGTTTTGGGTGTTCCGAAGGCTTGAGCAAGTCCGTAATATGATATAGGACTTGTTGGTATAATTGCACGGGGACTAAGGTGGGCCCAGATGCCTCCCGGACACCCCCACGAGGCTAAAACGTAGCTAAAATAGCTACTGGTGCACCTGATCTGGTGTGACCGTAGGTGCGGTTGCCCAGTTGCAGGTGCGGGACTGCGGGCACCACAAGTGCGACCCCAAGTGAGGTCCCCTTTGACCACAGGTGCGGAACATTTTCTGCAAGAACGGGTCCGCTGGTGCGGAACATTCTCCGCAGGAGCGGGTCCGCTGGTGCGGAACATTCTCCGTAGGAGCGGGTCCGCTAGTGCGGAAACCCCTCCGCAGGTGCGATCCCCAACCTCCTTGCAAATTTCCGCAGGTGCGATCCCCAACCTCCTTGCCAATTTCCGCAGGTGCGGTCCTCGAGCCGCAGGTGCGAGATCACTGAAGGCAGTGATCTCATTTAATACGGGATTTGGCCATTTTTCACCATTTCTTCTCCTCCATTGGTGATTTTAAGAGCTTTCAAGAGGGTATTCGGCCTAGCTACTAAGAGGTAAGTAATTTCCCTTTAAATGTTAGATTATTACACCAAAACTTAGGTACATTAACATCTAATTAGTGGAAATCAAAGGGGTTAGAGTAAAAACCTAGGGTTGATGAATTTTAGGGAATTTCAACACTTTTCTACCATGAAATCATACAAAAATTATAAATTAATGATCCTTAGGCTATGGGTGAGTATTATTTTCGAATATTTTCGGAATCCGAGCATGTGGGCCCAGGGGTGTATTTTGGGATTTCTTCAAGAATAGTGAATTTACTAAATAAGTAGGAGAATTTCCACACTTTGAGCATGCATTGACGTATTTATATATCATTTGACTAGCTTCGAGTCCTCGGGTGTAAAGGTTGGAGTTTCGGGCGCGTTCTTGACCGTGAAGTAGATTTTGCGCGAGGTGAGTCTCCTTTCCAACCTTGTAAGAGGGAATTGTCCCCATAAGTAAATGTAAATGCTTGAATTGTCCTTATTTGCGGGGGCTACGTACGCGCAAAGTGACGAGAGTTCGTGCGTAGCTACTACTTTGTTGTGTCAGGTAGAATTTAGGATTTTCACAAGCATGACTTTTATGTGCCTTACCTGTATCTTTACATGTGTTCCTAGTTGCTTATTATCCTTGAAATTGAAATGAGAATACTAGGAAGCTATGTGTAAGTTTAAGTGCTTAAATCTCTGAATTCAAGAATAATCCATGATAAATTCCAGAATTTCCTGACAAATTTTGTGTATGTCTACGAGCACTCGTGTCGTATGTATGATTCGCGAGCGGGGTAGCCTTTATTTATGTAAACCGCGTCGCATGATCGATTCGCGAGCGGGGTAATGGATGCATCTATGGTTCGTGTCGCTCGACCCTCGGCAGTGCACATTTATTTTTGCGTCGCTTTGGCCGTATGCTTCGGCATATTATGTGCTATGTATTTGACTAAGAGTCTTGTTATTATTAAATAAATTACCCCACGTGTAAGGGGAACTTGAGACTTTTGTGGTAATTATTGTTTGACTCATGAGAATAAATTGCAGTTTTATATAATTGATTCTTCAGGCCTTAGTGATTTTCATGACTATTTTTCCTGTCTAGCCTTACTTATTCATGTTATTGGTTATTGACCCTAGTAAGTATCACGTCTACCTCTCGTCACTACTTCTTCGAGTTTAGACGGGATACTCACTGGGTACATATTTGTTTATACGTACTCATGCTACACTTCTATACTTAATTGTACATGTTCTGAGGCTGTTGCACCTGGTCACCATTCAGGTGTATGTCGCTGAGTGTACTACCGGGATTAGACTACACGGTGAGCTGCTATTCCTGGCGTTCCCCAGCAGCACTGTGGATTTTCCGTTGTTGTTGGATATTATGTCTATCCTTCCAGACATTTGTACATTTATTTTATTTATTTTGTATATTCCACTAGTCGCCTGTGGACTTGTGACACTAGTTCTTGGCACACGTAGTTGATTCACTAGTATTATGCTACTCTGTTTTATGCTGGCAAACGATTTTTGAGTTACTTTAAATCACTTTGCCTCACTTCCTCACTTTCACTTAAGTACTGCTTAAATTAAAACTGGACAAGTATTTGAACATCTCATTAATTTAAGTAATTTCGTTAGCAAACTAGTGTTGGCTTGCCTGACTGCAGTGTTGCGCGCCATAGCGACCTAAATAGGAATTTGGGTCGTGACATAGGTATAAGGTTATTAAGGAGGCAGACATACCGCAAGTCCCAACTTTATCTCTTGAAAAATCTCAGGCCTTATACATTCCAGGCCAAAACCGATATAACACATGACCCCGCAATCTATTCCTTGACAAAGGACTTCCTCACTTGGCACGAAGCCATAGATCATAATGTTTGATAATTCGTAATGTTAAACTTCACAGCTCACATACATCAACTTTGTTGCTTTAAACTATTCCCTTGTTATGCAGTACCGAAGTAACTAGGAATCCCTCTGGGATATGGGCTAGTCCAATATGTACCGACGGAGCTATAACCTCCGCGTCTATATCCATTTGAGACTGTACAATAGGTGTTGATGTCCGAGCTTTAAAAGGAGCTCTGCTTCTGTCTCTCCCCCTGATCGTAGCTGTCGTTGGGGCTTCATCTCTTGTACGGTCTTCGCGTGGTGTCAAGATTTGTGAGAGAAAAAGAATAGAAGAGTTCAATCATCAATGGTAGAATAAATTCACACGATAGAGTAGAATAGAAGTGAAATTGTTCCTAACTCAATAGCCTCTGAGAGATAAGTACAGACGTCTTCGTACCGATCCTTCAGACTTTACTAAGCTTGTTCGTGGATTGTGGGACCTAAGTAAACCTAGTGCTCTGATACCAACTTGTCACGACCCTAATTCCCAACCTAGGAGATCATAATGGCGCCTAACACCACACTTGCTAGGCAAGCCAATGTTAGAAGTCGATTAATTAATTTCCTTAATTCATTACTTAAGCATAAATAAATAAATTTAAAATGAACTTAATTAATATGATTCCCAACAACAATAAAATGAATTAATAGTAGTGACCAACTAAATAAAACGAACCACAAACTAATTATATGAATAACTCTAAGACTACCCCAGGGTCTGGTGTCACAATCCACGAACTACTAAAGAATACTACAAATAATGTCTGAAAGAAATGGTGTAACTGTTCTGAATAATAATAAACAGTATATGTAAAAATGGGAGAAGACTCTCGGAATCTGCAAACGGCGGCAGATGTACCTCGTGTCTCCAAATGAATCGGGTGGTCATACTGAAATCCTCTACTGCTGACTATTACCTGGATCTGTGCAAAAGAGCACAGAGTGTAGTATCAGTACTACCGACCCCATGTACTGAGTAAGTGTCGAGCCTAACCTCGGCGAAGTAGTGACGAGGCTAAGGTGGGGCATTAACAAAATATAATTTGTGACAATAATATATATACAATAACGAAATAAAACAATTTTACACGAGCAAGAAAAATATAACAGAGACGTTAAATATAAATCAAGAAGGAATTCTAAACAAATAATTAAATACTATAACAGAAATAAAATAACTCAACCGCCTTTTCATGGCCTCAGCTATAAGCAACTCTCAAATAATTTCTAAGTTTCCAAACTTTAGCTTTAAATAAAAATAGTGCCAAAAATATGAAAAATAGTAAAAGTAAAATAGTAAGTTTTCAAATCATTGTTTTTCTTTGAAAATCAGTAGAAACATAAATGTCCTCCCTTATCGCTCCTTGTTGCGGCGTGCAACCCGCTCCCACCTGTCCACCCTTATCACTCCTTGTTGCGGCGCGCAACCCACTCCCACCAGACATATCATATTAATTCATTTATACATAATTTCACAATTTAGGCCAAGCCTTTCACAATACTGTTATTTCCACAATTTCAAACAAAAAATCATATAGCTCGTAAGCTTTAACCAATATCATTTCACAATAAAACCAACCAGAATATATGTAAACACCGAAACGCTGTCAATCCAGCTCACTCTTTATATACCATGATAAAATCAAGAGAACATCCAACACTTTCAACACACTTATAACAACAATTGGAAATAACTCAATGAAACCCAATAACCACGTGAACCTCAACAATTACGAAACAGTTAGACGGCATTTCTCAAAACTTCCTCAAGATTATCAAAATGAAACCAACAATAATGTAAATATATATAAATATATAATTCGTAAAAATAATGCCAAACCTCTCAACCGTTATATATATCACAAGGAAACCGGCTAAAACAACAAATACACTTTCTAATATAACCACAACAATATCTGACAACAATTCAACAAGGCCAAATAGTCATAGAAACAATAATGAACATATAACAATTAAGATAACGATCAAACAAGTGGGGAACGGAAAGGGGATCATGTTTAACAACCAATTTGGGTGGTGCATAGGTACTCGTCACCTCACATATACACCATACCCATGCATTTCACATAGAAAAAAAGTGGGGAGTCCTATTCCCTCAAGCCAAAGTTAGACCAAACACTTACCTCAATTTCGCAGGCCACTCATTGCTCAATTATTGCTTTTCCATTCGAATTCACCTCTAACTTGCTCGAATCTAATCACAATTAACTTAATATCATTAACTAGTTCTAAAGGAACTAACTTTATTGAAAAATATAATTTTTTCTAAGTTTTCTCAAAAAAAGTGAAAACCCGACCCCGGGCCCGCTTGGTCTAAACTCGGGGTTCGGACCAAATTACGTTTACCCATTCACCCACGAACCCAAATATGCTATTAGTTTTGAAATACGACCTTAATTTGATATAAAAATTTGATTTTTACAAAACTCCCTAATTCTACCCAAACCCTCAATTTTTACCATGAAAACTTTTTGTTTTTGCTTTAAAAGTGATGCAAAATAGTAAGGAATTGAAAGAACAAAGTTTGGAAATGATTACCTATGAACTGGGGATAAATATTGTTGAAAAAAAAAATCATTTTTAGGGCTGGAACCTCGAAATTTTGGAGAAGAAAGGGTTCTGCCCGTTTTTAATAGGTACTTATATTAGCTAGGTTGGGGTTCTATGTGATCGCGGGAAATGGGATGCAATCGCATAGAGAAGGGGGGATTTGGGAAGTGCGTTCGCATGGGGAGGGGTACGATCGCATAGGGTGTAACGACCCAGCTGGTCATTTTGTGTGTTGGGACTCCGTTCCCGTGAATGACTCTTTCCATAGAGACTACTCGTGCCTTATGACTTGTGTGGGCAGCTAGTTCGAGATTCGGAAGTGATTTGGCCAGTTCAGGAACACTTGGTTCCTGAAGGCTAGCCTATTTGGCTAATTTTGGTTCTGAGCAGCATTTTGAGCAAACGACCTCGGAATCGAGTTCTGACAGCTCCAGCAGCTCCGGATGATGATTTCAGACTTGGGAGTGTATTCGCCTCGGGTTCCTTATGACCCGGGAGTATTTCGGCACCTGAATTGGAATTCAGGATTTCATGTGATTTGGAATTCAGCCTGGAATTGGACCTCATGATATCATGGTCCGAATGGAATTCCGGAACTGGCAGTAGTTCCGTCTAGTCATTTATGACTTGTCCGCAAAATTTGGGGTCATTCCGAGCAGTATACACCCGTTCGGCGTATTGTTGAGCCATTGAAATTTTTCTTGAAATCCTAAGTTTGATATAAGGGGTTTTGAAGAGTGATTCTTGGTTTGAATGATGTTTTTAGTGTTCTGAGAGCTCGAGCAAGTCCGTCAAGTGATTTGGGACTTGTGGGTATAATTTGTCGAGGGCTCGGGTGGGCCCAGGGGTCTCCCGGACCCTGACCGGGGTCAAAAACCAGCAATTGAACTGCTGGTGGGAATTCACTGGTGTGACCGCACTGGCGGTCCATGAGCCTCAGGCGCGAGGTTCGCACCAGCGGAATTCCCCTCGTATGTGCGGCTCCTTCCGCAGGGGCAGCCTTCTCTCCGCAGGCGCGGCTCCGCAGGAGCAGACAAAGGCCCGCAGGCGCGACCTTCCCCAGGGGCCCAGGCCATCGAACGAGCGGCCTATTCTCCGCAGGCGCGGACAATTGTCCGCCAGGAGCGAAAAATCCCCCAGTGCCCAGGCCAATTTCCGCTGGCGCGAGTCCGCACCTGCGATCCAAAATTCGCAGGTGCGGAAACTGCTGGGCAGTTCCATTTAAAAGGCCAAGTCGTGGATTCATTCCTAAAATCACATTTCTTCCATTGTTGACGACACCAAGAGCTCCAGAACGGGTATTTTGGCCTAGGAACTCAGTTAAGTGAATTCTTGACCCTCCACATGTCATTTCTTCCGTCCTTTGAGAATTTCCTCTTCCTAATTCATGAAATTCATACGAAATTTTTGGGGGAAGAAGGAGGTGTTTGATGAAATGTGAATTCTTATTTTGGGCCATTGAGGGATGATTAATTGAGTTAATCTTGATCCTTAGGCGATGTATAGCGCGTTTCTTCAAGAATTATAATTCTCCGGACGCCGAAGCTCAGAGTTGAATTTCAAAAGTACGTCAAGAATACGTTTTTTTTGGAAATATTTGATAAATCCTCCTCGAATATTCCTAAATTGATATAATTATGTGCTTTTGGCTAGTTGCGGGCCATCGAGGGTGATTCGGAGGATTTGTGCGTCGTGTTGATTGGTCCGTTGTCGGAGGAGCACTTNGTGGCATCTATACTGTATGTTGGGTAGCCGTAGGACCCACGAGCATGTTCTAATTTTTGTATGATATTATCTGATGTTTTGTACAAGTTATTTACTGATATTTGATGAAATTGAACTATGATAGCTGCGAATTAAATGTACATAATATTCAGATAAGAATTAGGAACTCTATCAATTGAGTAATTGTGTTACTCCTAACATAATTAATAAAGAGCAAAGAATAAATGAGATGATGAGCCGTTGAGCTAAACGAAGGTGGTTAAAATTCCTTCTCGTACTTGAATTGTTCAATCGTGGTAATATTATGAGCAAAGAGGATTATATGATGAAATTCCTAGCTTTGTCTATCGAGTAAGGCGTGAGTATCCGATCCCGTTGAGTGTGGGCGAGTTGGTACCACGGTGTCTACATATACACATATATATATATGCATTCATGCGGTCACATACACGCATTCATGCATTCATTGGCCCCCGAGTCACAGGTTTGATTCGTAATCAGGGAGAACTTATATTTTTACTAGCCCCTGAGTCACAGATTTGATACGTGATCAGGGAGAGATCAGAATTATTTTACTTGCCCCTGAGTCACATGTTTGATTCGCGATCAGGGAGAATTATACTACTATTTTCATTGGGCCCCGAGTCACAGGCATGATTCGTGATCGGGGAGAGTTTTACTTTGCATAGTCAGCAC